>LUCH01008361.1:0-13577 GCA_013368495.1 Paragonimus heterotremus | reverse complement strand
CTTTAACGGACTGACATATTATAATTCATAAAATGAACCGCTTACTGATTTGTAACCATCACGGAAGAGTTTGTGCACAACGTACAAGAACTTCCAGCAGATCAATGGATTCGTAAAAATAGGCAGTTTGGAGGCAATATCATAGAAGAAATCGGAAGATTTGTCTTCATAGGTGCCAAGAATAATCCCACGAACATGTTTCTTTTTAGGAGGTGCATCCCTATCCGTTATTGCTTTGTTAATGTGCACCGTCTACAGGAGAATATTGAAATAAAACAGCACAAACGGTTTGTTTTGAGACGAAATCCCGATTAACAGAGCTACTTCGGCGCAACTGCAAGTTATGCATTCATGTGGCAATACTGGGCAATCAATAAACGGGGGACCGATCGGCTTCCACCAACAGCACACAGAAATCACCGTCAAAGTGACCTCGATATCACGAACACGACTCAAGCGCAGATAAAGCATCCCCAAGGTCATCAATTACAAGTTCAAATTTACTGATTCTGGCGAAGTCATAAAACTATTGTTGGACCATTCCTGAATGATAAAAACTGAGAATTTTGACCGTTGATCGATTGAGGTGACTTGACATTCATTGATAATGCAACGTGTCACACGACTTTAGGCTCTACGGCGGTAAAACTAAAATTTGAAGTTTACCAGGGTTCACGAAAACTGACGGATTTGCAAACGCCCGTTTCCAAATGGATTCAATTCTATGTGATGGCTGACAACATTATTTTGGGTAGCGGCTGGTCTGTTAAAGCGCAGTGCACACAATGTTCAAGAACACCTTGCTCCGATAAACAGAAACTTGTTTACACACTAACAACTTTTAACCAAACCAGAGCGAACGATAGATTCTGGTTTATTTTCGAGTTTCTTTTTAGAATACCATCAGTAAGCCATTTGGAGAAGGTATATAATGAAATGTTATTCAACAGGAGAACAATGTGTGGGGTGTCATGGTCCACGGATAACTTTCAGGCTAGTTAGAAAGGAACCAAACTATCACACATATAAATGGACAACGATCCCATAACAAGAAGTATGGAAATCAGAGGTTGTTGGGTTATTTTTTACATCATATGAACCAGGCGCATGGCAACAACGACAACAGTGACTTCATTGTTTGCACGTTAATAACTCTCGTTTAATTGCTGAATACGACTTCGTTCGTAGTAGTTCGTTTCAGCTGCCTATGCTGTTGTCTCCAGTAACGAGTTCCACGGATGATGAAGCTGCACTTGATGGCATTGTAGTCAACATAGATAGCATGAATAAATAAACTTCAACTGCGCCATTCGCTTACGAGATTTGCCTAGATCACATTGTGGACACCTAGCGGCTTGAATGGGGCTCACCATGAAGAATTTTATAGAGGAATATAAAACCCCTTCTGGCTTGCCGGTTGTCGGGACTCAAAAAATTCGGCATATACAGTCGACCATGATGTAATACTTGTGAAGATCCGTTCACCGGCCCTGTGGGCTAGGTTTTAAGAGACACATTAATTAATGTTCCAGGTTGAAGTCCCATACCACACCGATCCTGTTAGTTTGTCTATACAAAGCAGGCGTCCTCTCATCTAAAAGGCAATCACTGGAAGCGGCTTGTTGGAGCACTTACGGGGATTACGACAAGCACCTAGATCTGTGTAACATTATCAAACGGGCAAGGTCTTAGGTAGATGGAAACGTGCTAGCGCTTCAGAATTGTTGCATAAGGGATGGACTACAATGGTGCTTCTAAAACCCCTTGTCATTATTTGATCGAACAAAACACAACTCAGCGTTTCTTGTGCCAGATAAACCTTATCAGAAATAAGCCACCGCGAGACCTTCAAAATTCAGGTGCATGCAAACCAAAAATTACAGGCCGTGACCTATAAGTCACATACCCTAAACAAGTGACCGGCTGGTAGCTGCTCAGTGAACACGTTCAGTATCGAGTACGTCCCTCTCCAAGACGGCGCACACTACTGAACTAATGTGTCTAGACGGTAGCCACTCATACACCCTGTAAAATCTCTAAAGCGTTTACGTCAAGCTAAGGGGAAGATTCACTTCATCACCCCCAGCAGTCGCAGGCCTCCATTATATGACCACCTTGCGATAACGAACGAACGATCGGTTAGGTAGTGTTCAGATGCCTAGACCACTCTCCAAATCCACTTTTGTTATGCCTTCTGTGCTCAGTGCAGTGTCAGTCAGAACGGCATTGCCAGAACGTTCACCAGGTAACGTGTGTAAACCTATTGTTTTCAGAGGCAGGTTCTAACCGTCCGACCAGTGCTTAATCCACTTTAGATTAATCTGTCAGTCACCGAGATCACTTACGTTCCAATTTTTGCGTCGTTTGCATAGAAAAGAGCGTTGCTGTTCGTTGAAGTAAATAAGACGAGAAAATTGTAGAGCACTGACTCGTGGGGGACACCTTAGAAATCAGGAAGTGATGAAGAGTCGTACGCAGTTTTACCCCTAAACGTTCCACTTCCAAGAAAGTATGCGGCCCATTTAAAAAACTCCCCTTTGGATGCCATATGCTCGCCGCTAATATCTTGTGGGACGCAATCGATTGACTTGGCAAAATCGAAGTAGATGGCATCTGAGATTAGACCATTGTCTTTGGCCACCGTTAGGCTATCCATGAAGGTAAGCGTATTATTGTGACGTCACCAGTCAGGAGGAAATTCATGCAGCGCAGAAAAAAGCTACATTCTGATGCCACTATCTTCCATAGGACACTAGGTAGTTGATTGACCGGAAGCCAGCAGAGGAGTGTCGGTTGCCAGCCTTGAAGATTGGTGCAACTGTGGATTATTCTCATGTACTTGGACGGTAACGTCCAGAGTTTCGCCCGAAAAGCTTATGACTGGTTTTGTCAGACCATCTGCCGCTTCTTCGAAAACCGTGTTTTGGACTTCGTCTGAATCCGTTTTACTATGAGTTAACCCCGAATATTAGGTCCTCGGCGTCTAGTCTGAAGTTAGTAGCTATGAGTGATTGCCGAAAGTTTTGCTGCGGCTGCCAGTTCGACGGTGTCACATTAAAGACCAACAGAAAGTAATCTTTGAGTAGAATGACAGTTGCTTTCAGGTCAAGAGTGGTTTCCCTCTAGGGTAGTTACGTAGAAAACCTTAATGATCATTCCTTCCCAAACTATGCGCATATTTAAGTAAAACATCCCCACATGAGCCGTAGAAGAACGCTTTCCTGCCCGATTTCAGTGTTTTGCCAAAGTTTACTTCATATATACATCAGTCAGTGCGATAAATGTTTAGGTCCTCTCACTTGTCCGTCATTCAATGTCTTGCTAATGACTGAGAATAATAGTTGAGGAAACGACGTATTCTACACGGTGGAAGTCAGCAAGAAAAAGAGAATGTAGTTCGCGCTGTCTCAGTATATTGTCCGCAATTCAATCACTTTCTAAAACGCATGATAGTTCAAGTTATCAGGATGACAACCTAAACGGAGTAACCCTAGGTAACTACTCAGACCAGTAAAATCGTCCTGAAATTATTTCATAACTGCAGACTACTGTTTGCTGTTGCACTCTGCAGCAGATAAGATGGCAATAATTTACCAGTGGCTGCCCTGTTCAAGATGTGGTTTGGTGATAGCCGCATCCACTAGTTGACTCTCACTTTTAATAATTAGGGCAGGATGGTGTCAGGTTTGGACGGTAGCATATGCTAACGGCCTCGACAGCATCGACTGGCAGCGGACGATTTGCTTTCACTGTCAGAGTAGTAAACTGATTACAAGTTCATTGCACATCGGCGTCACTCGCCATAGGTAGGCGAATCAAAATGCTAAGTCAGTGAAAATCCTCTAGGCTTTCAAGAAGTGTGTCATCGTCGGATGTGTCGCCTGAAGTTGGATGATGAATAACTATCACCGAGAGATTGTTTTGCCTGTTTACTACGAGCAATAGTCCCATAACGTTACCCTTATGGCAGCAGTGGAATATTTAGGTAGACGTGACTGTGAGGATACCCGGGATGAAAAAGATCAAAGATCTCCGCATTCGCTGTCGTGAGAGCCAGCACGGAAAACGGGGTACTCAATGGTGTACACTATACTCTCACTGCTGTGGGTTGTAAGCTAAGTTTACGCATGGGCAAAGGTCTGAAGAGCTACATTAGAACACAACCGGTTGACTTCTAGAAGTTAGTAATGTAAACTCATAGAGAGCTGGTACGTAACTAGTGTGATGGTCGTGGTGGTGGTGATGATGATGATGATGAGGAGCGACCGGGCCATACTACCCACACCACCACTATTCAGCAGAAGTAGCCAGAACATAGAGTTTGACACTGAAGTAGTCTCAGGAAGAATACAGGAAGAAGCGTTGGAGTACATCTTCGCTTGAAATGGTTTCTGGTACGCAAGAAAACGTATAGGACCTGAACACTGACGTCTGTGACAACCGTGACCATCTGTGTCCACTACCACACGCAGGTGAGTGATTTTGTTTGATGTTACATTTAAAGGCATTCGTTAATTTTCTGAATAAATAAGCCTTGTTTCATCCGCATTCTTGGCTGACAACACTAAGGTCTGTCCCACAAGCCCACTATGTGAAAAACCCGGTAAACGGGTGATAGTATAACCTCGAGGGGGTGGCTGTCTTAAATTTGTGAGAAACCGCAAGTGCCAAACGTACAGTGATAGTATTTCCTTGTCGGGAGTGTTAGGAAAGCCATCAGAGTTGCGGAGAGACTTCGCCGCTGCCTGCGTGTATAAAAGTATCCCTCTGGGATGCGCGAACTGCAGGGACAATATCGCAAGTTGTGTTTTTCTGGACACACATATTCTGAGGGCTTTGAGAGGCGGTTTGCTATCTTTGCCCTTTACAATGTTCGCTGGTTGTTATTCCGGCCCCAAATGTACCCTAGTGATAATTCAGCCTATTCCAGAAATACGTTCAATATGCTCATCTTGTGTGCCCTTTTTGAAGTGCAGGGAAGAAACTCGGTAGATCGTGGTAATCAAAATATTTGGTGATGAAATTTTACATCGCCGAGAGGTGTGGAAGTTGGAGGCGTAAAGGATGAAAGTGTGATGATTTCCCTTTTTAGACAGCTCGCATCTAATCCCGAACGTTTTGCAGATGCTAAACGAATAGGATCCCGGGGTTGATGCGCCCAGTTGACGATTCTGAGGAGGCATGGAAAAAATTCCTGAGGATAAAATTTGAGACCTTTAGCTCCACCCAATGCTTAGCGCCCGTCTTATTTTCAACCAGCTAAAACGCTTCTGTTTTCCTTAGAAATGCGACTCGAGCCATAAGTCTGTTATCTTACCTAATAGGGATTATCATCTGGCGGCTTTACCGAGCGCTGTATCGGTTCTATTTTTGCCAGGTCACGCAGTGAAAAGATGCAATTGTGCAGTTTGCCAGCGTTGTGCTTCAAGGCTCACACGAGTTGGAAAAGGCCACTTGGGCGCAAAAAGATATTTTTCAAATTGTTCGCGAAATCGTGAAATACACTTTCCAGGACAAGTATATAAATTTTATCCAGTGTGATAATTGTGTTATAATAATAAATATCGGCTATGCTTAAAATCTGCTCACATTCACACGTTCATTAAGAAACATCTGCTTTTTCCCCGCTACAAGCATCATGTTAGCCTTCGTAATCAATTTTGCGCCCGAAAGTGTTTCCATCAGAAATTTTACGGTGGGGTGCACATCTTCATCTTGCATAAACGCTCAGTTTCGTGTGGTTTGGGAGATGCAAATGAATTTTTAATTTCTGACTACATTGCGTTTGCATTGTATTTCACACTAAACATCAAATCTAATTTCAACGGAAGCAACATCACCATGTTCATTAGTTAGTTATCCATGTGGATTATATGATCAGTCTGTTGCCACTTCAGTATGTCACGTAGGAACCGGTCGATGAAATGTCATTCCTAAAAACGATTGCACCTGACGTTATCACGTGGTTGTTCCTATCTACGGTCCATACGGGACAGCGTAAGCGTGGGCAATGTGCCCAACTCCATCGTTGGCGGCCCACGTACTGTCTAGTTCATTGCTTATCGGCCATACTAGAGTGTAGCTTGTCACTTGTGCTCAACTCATTGTTCGATTATCTAAAGGTTAATGGCCCACTTTGAAGTACGTTATTTCTCTGACGATAGCACCGGTTCCCAGTCGTACCTTTTCAGCTACAACAGTTCAGCATTCGTACCATAGATACTTATGATTCTGGTGGTTGTTGGCCTATGTTTTCGCCAGCTGCAGGATTCACTGATGGTTATCAACATGTTTATCGATTGTTCGCTTGCCCACACTCCCCCTTTAGAATCCCACAGTGGCATCCCAGGAGCTTCGTACTTGTCAGGTTACAGGCCGTCAATGTGGCCTGATGCTGATGATAATTCAGCGGCAGGCGACTGCATTGCCACTAAAGGGTATACTGTTCAACCCGTTTGTACTTCGTGTTTGAAGCACCAATTACCAGTCCCCAGTGATAAAGGGGTGTGCGATGATAGAGCTGCCACAATGACTGCAGCGGGCCCGATCTCTAATCAGATGCTACGGGCCCTGTTTGCTGGTAAATTTATTCAACGTTTCTGCATTCTGCAGGACACGATGCAAATCGCGAGGTGTGTAAACAAGGACGATGCCTCGTAGTCGTTTAGCACAACCCGGCTGCACGCCACGCATTGGTAGCACTCACTGGCGATTGAGTGCTAACTTCATGAGTGAAACCGAAGTATTTTATGGACGTCCTTGCAAGCTGGAATTTGGTAACATGATGCTTCATTCACTTCGCAAGCAGTGCTGTGTCAGTCACACAAGTGGTGCAGCGACCTCCTAGAACAGCTTCATTTTTGTTGCTATTTTGTTGTACAATTTGACGCATCCGTATGAAGCATGTTTGTTTAGCCCAATTGTACCCCCTATTTCCGCTGTTATAGAAATTCTTCACTTTTCTGTTCCGCGCGTTGCACGTGGGACGTTAGCTGGCTGTACACCATTTTGCTTCTCGGTCGTGGCAATATATTGAGAGTACTGCGCTGTTCGTGGTGTTCTGAATTATTGTCATTGGGTAACTGGTCGAATCTAGAGCGAGACTTTGTAGGAGAGTTCCTACAGTGGCTACACTTTGCGCTTCTTCGAGACGATAACTCATGCACACAAAAGAAACGGTTGTTGCAATGACTGTACCATACAAATCTATGATGCGCCCAATGGTGCCACTTAAGACTTGCTAGGCAGTGCGGCAATTATGATGGTCACAAAATCTGAGCATTTGCGATTGACCAACACTGCTAAATCTGAAGCGGGCCAGTGTGCTAGATATAAAGAAAATATTACAGTACAGAAATAATCTAAGTTTACACATACAGAGTGATGACACAAGCAACCATTGACCGGCAGCGAATAACGATAGCCGTCAAAGAAAGTTTACGGTGTGGAAGCCAATAGAGTGGCAAAGTAAATTCGCAGGAATTCTCGTTAACTCTTGAGTCACCCATGTGTTAAACCTCTCTTGACATTCTATCCCACCCGAAGAACGGAAGAGCTATCTGGATAGTAATTTTTGGGTGGTGGCGGACATGAGTGACAAACACTGTTATAGGTGTCTTTAGAGTGAACTGGCAAGATCCAAGCTGACACACATCTGGCGACAAACAGGTGTTGGTATAGGCGGAGTGAGAAAAGAGCCTGGCGTTATATGTTCAAATAGGGAAATGAATGATCGACATGAGTATTTTAGCGTGAAAGTAAATGTGAGCGTTGCGTTGACCAAGTCAAAAATTACCTGCCTTGCAAACCATAATTGTGTAAATTGACCAATAAGACCAGGGTCTTCTGCACCGAATTCGTACTTCAAATTTTGTCCGTGGCCTGACGAGCTCCACCTTGGGACGAAAAGTTTGAGACTATTTGCCCAACTTTCACCATCACAGGAGTTCCAAGACGTGCCATCCAACGAGTTTTGGGATATCGGAATTGAACTATATCGCAAGAATTCAGCAGCTGATCATGTTCAACATTGAGTGCCTTCACTTACAATACGACTACATTATGAACCAAGAGGGTCTATCTGATGAAGTTAATCCATCCAGTCATCTGTTGCTTCGAAGAGGCAATAATAGTCTCGGGATAAACTCCCTGAAGTCCACTAGACAACGCATCCAAGTGAGTTGCAAGAATTTCCTATTTTCTGCAGAAGCTGCCGGATAGTGGAGGATCATGCAGGAGGACGTCACCAGGGCGAACCTTTGCAGCAGTAACAAATGCGGCAGTATGTAGGTTCCCTCAAGACGCTTACATTCATTGCAATCTTTTCCAGCGTTTTTAACACCTTTTACAGGTTCTGTGAGTCGGAGCGTGTTTGGCCATTAACCTGCGGCTACCGAAAGAAATCTGAGTTGCCTACACACACCCGCGTATGCTGCAGATGTTCATTTCAACTTGTTCCTGTACCTACGAGATGAACTTCCGATGGTACACATCCTCAGTTTCATGAATCAGTGTCACCGCGTATAAACAACAGTTTATGTGCAACGATGTTGAAGCATATAGCACTACTGATGGGACTCTGCAAAGCAATTATGGAATTGGTCCAATGTGTTATGCCTTTGAAACAACCATTCGAACTGCAGCATAACGTTTGGAACATAAGACTGATAAGCGACGCCGCAGTCAATTAAGTCGACAAATGAAACTGATTTAATAGGTAAAAATCTAGCTTTCGAAAGCAGCAGTGCGCAGGAACACCCCGCATTGTTATCCCACAGACATAGGTAAGCAATGACACCGTAGCCCTCTTTAGGTGCGTCATATAATGCATCTGCCTCAGATTCACCTTTTGCAAATGTACTGAGTATTACACATCTTATGGTCCGCTTTCCGCTAAATTGTGCTACATTTTTCACTCAGCCATACCACCTTGAGTGCCCTACTGTGCTCAGAGGGTTGTTTCGTTCCAGTCTCCACCGAGGCACATTTGCAATAACGCTTTTTGCTGCATAAATTATGCTCAATAAGCTAGAGGGGCCGTACATGCTAGGAATGTTGAAGGAACGATTCCGTTTTATAGCCGGTCTCTAAAGCACTCTGAGACATACCACAAATTGATCCGCCTCGGTCATCTGAATCATCTACAATGCACGCTGGGATGGTAAAGCAGTGTTTATCATTTCTTCCATACTGACAGCGTGTTCTGAACAGCCGATTCTACCACAGGCCTCGCGGTTGTTAAACAACTGATTGGCTAGGCAAAATCATCCTCTAACAATGAGTACAACAGCGTAAGCAAAGTTAGCCGCCGAGGACGCATCTGACGAGCAAAGTAAACAGTTCTCAACAAAACACCTGCACGAACGGCATAGTGCACGCTCTCCTGAGACATATGCTTCGATGTTTTCGAAGTTTGTACAAACTGGAGGTTTGGCAACCCCATAAGGATTTGGCGACATCAGTTATTCCGTCGGTTTACTCTTAAAACAACACTGAGAATATCGCGTTAGCCTGAGGTGACCACGGCTTTCTTGGGATGCAGGAACATGCAAAACATCTCCATATCCGCTGTAACCGCAAATCTATAAACCTATGCCTCAGCAACATATGCACAATTCAGGTAAGGAGGTCCGATCATCGTAATGACCCGTCGTACAGAGAAGTAGTTTGGTAGCTTTTAATCTGGTCAAATATCGTGAGTTTTTGAGGCAAACTTCAGGCGGTGCTGCGAACACTATCTTCTGACACGCTCACCACCCACAGAAGCCTGATCCATTTATTTATATGATATCGTACCAAGGCGGCACATCACGGGCACGGTTCTTTGCCAGGCAGCAAATGGCTGACTGGAAGATCTAAATTTTATCGAGCCAGCTTTGGTTAAAGACGGGGATGGATTCCAAAGGCCTTCTGCAGCAACGGAACTGCCAACTGGCGGGAAACCAGGCAAATACGATTCGCGACCACCGATTGGGTTACCTCATCTTCCCGTGAGTGAGAGAGAACGTACAGACCAGTCTTACTGAAGTCCGACGTTGTTGAAAATATTGACCAACTGCAGTTGGTAACGGAGGTCTCAGTGATACGTTCTTTCAAAGAGTTGTGGCTGCAATGGAACAAAGGATGAACTTAACAGTCATCGTAAGACAGGAGGTAGTAGTATGAAAGGTGATAATTGCCCACAACAAAATTGAAGGTCCGTGACAACACTGGAGAAGAAGTGAACCTCAAACCTATATTTAGAGTGACTTCGCGCATACTCCGATTCCAGATAGCATTAAATTCACACTACATTGAAGACCCGTGAGTAGATAATTGTGGGGCACCAGGAGTGATAATCGGTGATCTAGAAGTTGGACGCTAACGTGTTGACAGATTTCAGAACATAGAGGTAAGCTTCGGACCATGAACAAGGTCTGAATGTACAGTGTGCGTTCACATTAGTAGCTGCTCCATTCCAATGACTTTTACCATGGGCAGCATAAAGAAAGGAGACACGCGGAAAGTGATGAGAAACTTCCATTTGAAGTGTTTGGGGTACGTGCTAATCATCATTTTCGATTCCGTTAATTGCCCTGTAGACTGGAATATTCTCCTGCATCAAGATAGAAAGTTGGCGTTCTAAACATCAAGTTGTGGTTGGCTGGGGTGTAGGCCCCGGTGATCGGCAGATTGCTTGGATTACTCTGTTTCTGTAAACTGTTCTGTATGAACGCCGCAGGACCTCACTCTGTTTAAAAACAATGAGGGAGAATGAAGAGAATTTAATTCTGAAAATTCTCAGTGATAGAGTGGGACATACCGTTCTTTATTAACGCCATTCCACATATACCCAAAATGGAAACAACAATACCGCAGCGTCGTTTCAACCATTTCTAAGAGTAGCGTTTCGTCGACCAGTATATGCCTGAAGTCTTACACAAAAGGAGGAATGGTATAAATGTCTTATAGACAACGAAGCTGGGATCGTTGTCATATATTCTTCTTTGTTAAGTATGCTAGTATTATTGTTGAATTTCAGTGCCAACTTTGTATGGTCGTATTTTACCATTTCTACGATATCTTCAAAACACCACAAAATGAAACACTCTCGAGCCGTAGGATTACGTAATTCATCTCGAAAATTTCAATCAGCGCATTTATGAGGCTTGAAAAACTGAGCTACCGCCAATAACGGGCTGTTTTCATAAAGAGGGTGGGGAACTTTTTTATCACCAAATCAGCACTTTTGGCACCTGTTAGATGTATTCCAACTGTCTCCTTTCCAATGCCTATTCACAACCCATGAACTTTATGAGCTTTGCCTGAACTTTTGATTCCAACCTCCCCAGAAATATTTAAAAAGCAGGGATTCGCGCCGAACTAACCGTTTTCCCCTTGGAACGACCTTTGAACCCAATCCCTGCGAAAACAAAAATTGTAATCGAATTACTATGAACGGATAGATGAGTTCTGACAACACCTCTTGGAGATTTTGCACTGTCTATTACCACCCCCAAATGTACGCACTTGTTATTGTAGTTCATCGTGGCACTGGATCCATGGCCACTGGACAAGAGCTTCCTTGTTGTTTCCCCTCGTTGTCGTGCGAAAAACTTGATTGCTTGGACTGGCAAAGCTTTGACACTAATTTTACAACGCCTCGAGCAGTTCGATTCCCTCCGTTTCAAGGTTCTCTGAAATGGTTTTACTCGCCCCCACTAAAAATGTCGATCTGCGACTTTGTCTGGCTGACGTCAGACGGAAAAACTGCCTCTCGACAATGCTTAACGGTATGTCACCTGGACTGTCCATAAGTTAGGGATCAAGATATACAGAGTGTGCTTCGGGCAACTGCATATTTTTCCGACAGATTTTCTTCAGGCTGGAGGTCATCACATTCCTGATCGTCAGCTTCCCTTTCTATCCATGCAAATCAGTGCTTGGTATTGCATGATCAAAGCAGTCAAGAGACTGTCTCTTGAAACAGGAGGTACAGGTTAGCAGATTTGACTGTTAGCGTAGCTTTATCTCACTGCTGTCTGAGCCATGGATTGTTCTTTCAAATCCCCTAATCACTACCAACTCTGTCTTCAACTGTAAAACACTGTGTTGGGGGATTCCTATCCTGGTCCCAGCACCTGCTGTGCATATTTCAACTCAAATGCGCTGAGCAGCCATTCGATGCATCCAGATACCAACATATGAAATACTGCTGCCTACTATAGTCACAAGACTGTTGGTCCACAGCTTTCAGTTTGCTTCCGTTGAACTGTAGAATCTACGCTGGAACTATTCGGCGGAAAGAAGATATCCGACTTGTTGGCCTGCTTTTCCTATCAGATCTGAACTGTACACTTACGCTGAACGTGACGCGAAGCCAGTGGATGTAATCAGGGTCAGATCGACTTCGTTACGAAATCGATGAGCGTGTTGTATTTCTGTTGTTCCAGTGCGTAATGATATTGGAGAGGGGCGGTTTTCCGACTGTAGAATGTTCAGCTAATCAGAGCCAACTCAAGAGACGCTCCGGACGGACTTGGGGTAGGCCGGCGTCAACCAGTCAAAACAAGTGATCGACTGCTGTTTAACTGCGTATCACGTTCAAACAACCGAGTCGCCCGATGGAAGGTCGTGGAACATAGCAACAGGTTGGTTAATAAAAACGCAAGAGTTCCGGTCGTTTAAGTCCTGCTGATGATTTTTGAATAAGGCAGTGTCGTTTTCAGTAGACTGAGATTGTTTGGTGCCACTCAGATAACTTTTAGACAACCAAGTTTCACTGCAGATGATCCAGGATTGTCTGAACACGCATTGTCACCGTGTCCTGGAATGCAAGTCATCTCGGCTCATGAGGTCTCTGGGTTCACCAAAAGGTATGGCTATTTCACATCACTTCTTATCAATCGTTTAAGAAACATTTTTGCTTGTCAAGAAGCACTTTAGCTCACTCTCTCGATCTAATCGGTAGCTATTTAACTGGTTTTGTGGTGCAAACGGAATCCCCGTAAGTGTGTGGGACGACTGTTGTTTGCTTTCTCGCATACGGAATGCCACTGCCGTTAAGTTTCATTATCGGTAGTTATCAATAGGTTTTTCTATTTATCGCTTGCCCATCGTCACCCCTTGGATCCCCAGCTCAAAGCTTTCCAAGGTTAACGAATTGTATATGCAGAACGTATTCAAGACATACCCGAGTAAGCCGGTTGCAGTATATATATTACACTTTCAGTCTATCGCCAGTGTACGGACCTGGCTGTCTGCTAAGTACCACTTCATAGTCATACCCGGAAAGGGAGATTCCACAAGCCAACTCGCCAAACAGCTCTCCACCTTATGTCACACAGAAGAGTTGTGTATATTACAATATAAATTGTTTCATTATCAAACATGGTTGAATTTGCTATAGTCAGAGAATGGAATCGCTAGCTTGGTCCCGCTGACCTGGCTCATTAACAAGGCCTGAGTATGCAGTATGCGTTCATACGAGTGGCTGCTTTAACCTGACTCATTTGAACTGTAAATAGCTTCTGGGCATGCAGTATAGGTTCACACTAGTAGCTTCTCCACGCAACTGACTAATGCTATCAGATTGCAGT
>LUCH01008360.1:2133-13904 GCA_013368495.1 Paragonimus heterotremus | reverse complement strand
ACACGATCGCGCGCGTAGCATGGCATCCAGCGGGTTGGACAATAAAGGGTGTGCTTTGCTAGACACGGTTTCGCCAGACTACGATCATCATTTCAAGGCCTCCTTGTATTAACAAGTGCTATTTGACAATTTGGGGGGGGGGGGGGGGGGTTGAAAATGGGTCTATCTTCACACACATACAAATGTTACTAATTGAAGTCAATTAAATAGAAGGTGCTACAAAAGTGTACATTTGCTCCCATCTCACCAACTAGCCTGTTCCGCTTCAAGTATTGAGAAGTAACACTAAGGAAACATTTGCTCCCTTTAATTGTTTTTGTTAATGCGTGTAAAATGTTCACCTTAACAATAAAGATAGCGTGGTATTTTGATTCCAACCAAGATTCACGGTGTCATAGTAAATCCATTTGACTACGGAACAATTTAATATAGTGAATCGCAGACGGAGGGGACTGTAATTTTACGTTGGCTTATCCACTCGAGCAACCACTGTCTGACGGGCTTTCTCATCATATGATACGTTAAGGCTGAACAGAACGTCTACACAAATAACAGACCTGACGCACCACCTGTGGTTTCGTGTAATGAACTAGGATCAGTAACCTGTTGCCTTGGTTACTTATAGGACTACTCCCATCAGAAACACCCTGTGAGGAGGACAGGAGCATTCTACTAGTAAGAACACTCGCTCCTCGAAGGGAAGGCATCATAATCTGACGTCTCTTGACATTGTGGGTCGGTCAAATTTAATTTGTAAGATCTGTTCACACAGACATGAGGAAATTATTAGTACTGGGGTTTCACCAAAACTGTTTTTAGTGGAGTGTATTAATGCAGACCTTTCATAGATTAATATACTTTCGAATGAACCCTAGTTTATAATCACGCATCTAAGGAAAGATGATATCCAAAGACAGATAATGACAATATCTACAGGCGGTTAGGATAAAAAGATAGAAAACACAACAAACGGAATCAAATCACTCTGTAGGTGTTCTCGGGCGGTAACTCGTTCACTCGTAAATCGGGATATTCTCGGGACTAGCAAACCTAGAGAAAATCAGATGGACTTTTGGTACCTAGAAGCTCTCAGGTACCAGATGAACAATACGACCACTCTTCAATCCGGTCTGAGCACCAAGTTAAAAAACGTGAGATTAGGAACATGCTTATATTAAGGAGTGTTGTATACTGAGTTTTTCACAGCATGGTTTCATTTCTTCTGTTTTTCAACCGGATGGCGACCGCGTTACTTGCATCAGACGTTATAATTTTGGTCGGATGCAAGTTACACTAATTCACACTTGCAACTAGCTGTCCTAACACAAATCCAGACCACATTCCTCTAGACCAGTGTACTGTTTGCTTGGTTGACGGAACAAAACCCTGTTGAATAGTGTTACTGCTCTTCTAGTCAACTATTCAACACACTAACTGGGTTTTTATGTTGGGATGTCAGCTTGCCGGGCCGGTGATTGAAAGTTGGTCACAAAATGTTCTTTTATATGTTAGTGACCTGTTCTGTGGATTTTGCCCGTTTGTACTCACAAACTTGCTGTCAGTATGGTTGTAGGAGGACAGTTTCTTGATAGAAGAAATAAGTTAGGAAACTGTCATGCTTCCTCGAAGTGTATTTTGGGTACTGACGCTTCCTCTTCAGGAGAGCGCTGCATATGGTAAAAATGATATCCTATACATGAATAAAACTATTTTAAAACACTGGAGCTGCACAAGGACCCCTCTTAATTTAGACTATAAATGACTGCTACTGACGAGAAGATTGCCTATCGGTGACATTTGCGAGTGTGATTTTCATTGGTACAGGATAATCAAGAAGTTGAAAGTTGTTCACAAGTATAAGTTATTGTGTTCATATTTACGCCGACCGGAAGATCGTAGTAAATAGAGTATTTTTTTCATTGCAAGGATATTTTGAAAGTTAAAATGAGGTACATAGGTGAGCATAAGCGAATATGAAAACGTTGAATACAAAGGTTGGACTAAGTAGGATTTGCTGTTGTGATGCCATCGCTCCTATTGTTCAGTTTCAGATGGCTGCAATGAACTCAGTGAACGCTGACGTTCTACATGCCCGAGAATGGCAGCTTTCAGATTGGTCAGACTTGTTGATCGGTCCTCATCAGAAAACGGGGTCATCTCTCCTTCCTCCGTTACGAACGTCCCTGTATCTGAATCAATAGTACTTTTTCTGGAATATGTTGAACGACGTGTGCAACCTTGTCGGCTCAAGTGTCCGTGAATGGACGATTTTAACAGTGTAATGGCAGCCTGATACAAACAAGGGACGTTTATAAGATTAAACTTATGATGAAAAACAATGCACACTTCACAGTTAGTAGTTGAGAACAAAACACCCTTGACACTATGGTTATAATCATTTACGTGTACATACATTCATGCAAGAACAGAGAGCACTGATAATGAATTGGCTAAGTAATATCAAGTCTTTTTATTAGAACAGAAGTAAAACTCTAAAAGTCAATGGTTTGTATGAGGTTTGCCAAGGAATACTTAGCAATACTGCCAACTGCTATAATACATAGGCTGGTGGATGAGTATGACGTCGTCGACGTAGTTCAGCAAAACGGAGTTTTGACTACACAGTACATAATATTGAATAAACTTACGGGCTTAACTAAATACTTGAACAATAAAGGTTATTTAACAAATATAAGGTTGGGTCTATGTTTGTTTCTATTGAAACTATTTTCCAGTTGTTTCAAGGACTTGATCAACCGACTTGAAACATCCATTACTCATCGATAAGGCAACACTTATGTCAAGTGAGTGAAACAAATATCTCCCAGTTTTAATACTGAAATAGTGAAGGTGTTGCTAGCTCGGACTGATGATCTGGGTGTCTGGTTGTTCACAAAGCTTGGTGATAAAATGCGTTCAACCTGGATACCAGGCTGGACGAACAATCGAAGACCTCAATCCTACAGTTTTGGGTAAGGTAGCTTTGTAAAGATGAACAGATGCAACGCTTCTGGATTGAATGACAGACAGACCAATTGTTTACGGAATGCAAGTCTGAGCAACGGAACCCAGTTTGCTAAACGGAAAGAGTTTCCAAATCTAGATCAACGTGCTCCGCGTTCTGCTTTCATCACGTCACTGTGAACTAACTGATTGAACTTCGTCTCCTCGGGCCGTTTTTACTCTTAGGCAACCTAATCAGTCGGTCAAGCCGAAATGACAAGCTTGGGCAATTAGCGATCGGTACAGTTGTTTCCGAGTTCCTGGTCACTAGATATATTAATGATGCAGAGCCTGGAGGAAAGTTCGCGTTATGTTCGATAAAATGTAAGATTTAATGAAAACAATGGGGAGAATGATAATACATTGAACGCGAAACTTGAAAATCAAAGGTTTCCTTAACAGGTGACTACGTTTCTATGTGACACTACGTGATTCAACATGACTAAATCCGTTTGTCTATTTAGTTTCACTATGAAAGCGACAGCAAAACGTAAGTGAAAGATAATTCATGGTCTTTAATGGAAGCATATCACTTAAATGGAACAGACCAGTTCCATAGTGTGACACGCGGCTGAGGTACACAGCATCACAGCCAAATGCGATGCACTCTTCAGTTATCTCATTCAGATTATACAGAAGATGGTGTGATAGATGTCAATATATTGCACTGGGTATATTGCTAATATCTACCATTACTATATCGTTCTTTTTAATGAGATGTGATATAACCGTTGTGTGTATTGCTGTTACACTGTGGTGTTGATTCACTCAAACTTGTAAATGGGCCACAGGTTAGAAAGTAGTTAAAACGGTTTATCACATTGGTTTTTAAGTTGTGAAACTTTGACTTGTACATTTTGTGGAAACTCAAGTGGCATTCTAACTTTTTTACGAGTCTGCTTCCTGGCATTTATGTGGATACACTCATCGGTACACGGGAGATACCATTCAAGACTGATAGTGTAGAAACAGTCTGCTCATTAGTAAACTCCATACGCTACATTTGGCATTGTTTACCTAAATATAGTTCAATTTCTGTCCTGAATTGCCTGAATCCTACAAACAGTCTAGTGTAAGTACCTTTATTTTTTACTCTGTGTAACTAGAACAATCCAGACTTTTATATGTATTCCATGCTTAATCGTCTACTTCGTTAGGAACTAACAGTTCCCAGTGGAACCAGAATTACTATCCAGAATACTGAAAAAGTAGACTATGGAACTCTCCCAGTTATGCCGGTTTGGTTGAGTCCCTACATACTGAGATTTTGAATTGCGTTGCATTGATCCATGTGCAAATGGTATTAAGTCCTTCTAGGCATCTTGCTTGAGTGCAATAAAATCTGGCTGTGAAAAGTACACTAGCGCGATTGTCAAGCGAGTACACTCATTCAGTCTTCAACTACCTACTGATATGGATGATTATACCGGGTATTAAGAAAGCCAACCAGTCGATTGTTACACAGGACACTCTTGTAGATGATGCGACCGAATGGCGTGAGATGTGAAGTGGGTAGTGGAGAGGGAAAATGGAATAAGCTAACAAACAGTTAGCCAATGTAGGTGAGAGCTGGAAATCTTGCGACTCACAGAATCGGTAGATGGAAACGTTAGAAGACATGACGGCCATTCGGGCGGAGTGATGTGAATGTTGTCGTTATGTAGTGTAATCGCTTGCAGGACAGCGAATGCCTCGATGATGACTTGTTATTTTCATCTGTAGCTCAGTTGTTTGTTCAAAAGGTGTAGGCACATTGAGATCGAGCGGTTAAGTTTAGATATAGTTGTTTGTATTGATTAGGTCCCAGCCATTCCTCTATGTTCACCTCCAAACTGAGGCTTGCTATTGTGTCTGCGGTTGTATGATAATTAGGAATCCATACAAAATGCTGATATATTGTTGCCAGAGATGACGATGATGACCCTAGTTTTATTCGACAAATCATGAAGAAGAATCCGAGAAACTGCATGACAAGATGGTTAACTCATTAAGTTCACCTCTTGCAACGTATTTGACAATCTTCACATTTCACGTAAAAGCAAGCAAACTGAATGGAAACGTTGATACATTTACAATTTACGAGCGAAAACAGTGAGAACACGTGGGACCAACTCAGAGCATGGGCAAAACCGTAGTGTTTTTAGCTTACTGTTAGTGAGATTGATGGGGGGAATATATGCACATACAGTCTTCTTTATACTATGGCAACTTCCAGCTGAGTACCGAGTGGTATTTTTGGAAAAACGTGTGTAAACACTGTTTCTAGGGGTATTCAGACGCTTATCAATAGTCCAGTCAAATGAACGAACAAGGAACTGGATGCGACATTACAATTATGTCAGTCAAACACACAGATGTATTGAATTGTCGTACTAACATGATGAAAGACTACTTACCTCTTTTCGCTGTTCCTCTTTCCTTGAAATAAACCGATTTTGTTTGTCTTTGGAACGCACTGACAAACAAGTCTGTCGATGTGCGCGCCAAGCACGTTGAATGAGAACAGCGGATTCTTCTTCTTTGGTTAGTTGTAGTGGTTGGGGTTGAGGATCTTCAAGCTTCTTGGTGCGCTTGGGACTTCTGTGCAATCCGAATGACAAATACCGAAATGTGTTAATTACAAAAGACGATAAATGACTGCAACTGAAGCCTAGAGGAGAACTAATTCATTCCCTCTGTTTAGGTAATCAAGCAATTTAGCAACATGGAATTTAAACAACTGCTTCGCTGCCACTCGTTTTCTTGTTACGTACAAGCAGAAGCAGTAAACCTGTGCCTACATGGGCACAGTGGGTCAATAACGCCGTCTCGATTCGGCATATTCGGAATGAGTCGAGTAATTCAGCTTGTGTGGTTGATTGATGTTCCCGCTTATTCTGTATGTTTGCCTTTATGTTCAAGGGTTGGGATACACAAGTCACAATCTACCGTATATTTCTTATTTTCTGACACAACAGAAAATGTTCCTTAAAATAACAAAATAGAATTGATTTCCATCAGAAAAGCACGTTCAGAACAACTTCACTAAGTTACCACTCTGAATCATACCCGTACATTTTAAATGATTAATCCAAAAACAAAATAATACGAAACAGAAAATCACAAGGTATAAGTGATTCATAAACCTCTCCGAACACTAACCATTAAATTCAAATGAACCCAATTGACGCACAGTTCAAATAATTGACTAACCTCCTCACTATTGGAGAACCTTCACTCGTTCGAGCCGAACCCGGTGCTTCGCTCATGTTGTCCATTTGTACTCTGCAAGTAAATCGATTCGAACGGATTGAGAATTTGACGAGCATCAGATAACAAAGTGTACTATGAAACTAAAGATGATGATAGAATTAAAAAGATCAACAATCATTTTCAGTCGTTATTTACTCATCTGTGGGTATCGGTGCAGAATATATTTGAGAGCAAACAAAAACAATCTGATCAAATAGGTTTTATTGATAGGTGCTTAAAAAGTGCATAAACACATCAAATCAATGGAAGAAATGCAGTTGACACCATAATGAATTCGAAATTGGAGCGCGCGCATCCTTGCTCTAGGTACTAAAGTAAATTCACTTATTCACACAAGTGAAAATTGTCCCATGAATGATATTACACTTGTATATTACACTTGTATAAAACGTAGGTTGTGCTATAAACCTACTGTCTGTTCATCCATGATTATGAAAGTTTGTAAACAAAACTTCTCATCAATGCTGACAGCTGATAAACCTGATAAGAATGAGAAACAGTTTATCTACCGAAACTACTATTTATCTCGTAATGTTGTTTCTGCATAGATATATGTGATGATTGTTAGCAAACCTATTCCGCATTACTGTTGTTTTATCACGTTGCTGACTGTAACTTGTACAATTGCGCTCGAGGGATGAATTACTTGTTCTGCCTAGTTCGGTTGTTATTACTATTGCGTCGAAGCTAGCTCTGGGGTTGAGCTAATTTAACTACTTCATTTCTGTATTCCTGGAACCGTCACAATTGGCGTCGCGGGCATTTCCCATTACTAATACGTATTCATAATCATCATAATATACTCGACGTTTTTTACTTGTAACGCCAAAAGCAGCTGTATTTGCATGTGGACTCTGATTACAGTAACTCATTCACAATAGAAATGTATTGTTATCGTCCCTTGAATTCTGCAATGGGAACCCAACTTAGCTGGTTGCACAGACACTTCGCGAACCGCCGACAGTTTGTGTGTTGAAACAAAAAACGTCCCCAGTGTTTCTTAACACTGTTGGTATTTTGTAAGCTGCTATTCTTTCTCACTTTATTTTTCCATTCCAAATCCTCAAGATGCCCCCTTTTGAAGAAAGTAATTGTAAAACTACTTAGTGGATGTTTCCTTCAGAGACATATTAACTCATTTGCCAACAGCTGGCCCCTTCTAGTGTTTTATAGAATTCATACCTTGCTTCTGCATATGTTCTTTGCCTAAGGATAGTCGGTTCATTAGTCACATTGTCAGTACTCTTCACAAAATCGGGGCTCAATTACCTCTCTGCGACTGAGTAACGTACATAGTTACCTTCATTATTCTTGAGCCAAAGTGATCTCAGTATGTCATTTCGATAATTTTTAAGTATTGACGGCTGACATTTTATCTGAAGCGACTGAAATCCCTGGTAGTAAGATCTGTTTACGCACAAACTCCTCCAAAATGGTTGTACCACTCATTCATTATTTGTATGGGCTTTATTGTAGCTGATTTGGAATTACTATCAAGGTCAATGACCAGGTTGTCTTGGAGATACCACCTTATTATCACTGACAAACTGGTCGCGTGCTGTAAGGTGTACTAACCTTCTCGTCGGTTGCTTGCGTTTGGACTTAGAGTTTTATTATCTGAGTCCCAGTTAGAGAGTGAGAGGAAAGGCGAACTCATTTATGATACCCGTGAGGTGAAATACACGGGTATATGAACGCAGTCGAGTTGCAAAGAAGTGCGTCGTGGAGAATAACTGAAGACGTTGAGAAGAGAAAAGGACTGACTGCAGGTGACTGAATGGTTCTTCCTTGTAAGTTTCAGCCGGTCACAACGAAAAACTGTCAGACAATGTGGTGAGCTTACAATCCCTTAGGATATTTTCTTGCTGACGTCACATTTTTCGTATTGGGCAAAGAGCTTCAAGTTGGATGAGCTCAACAGCTCGAAAATGTTTTGAAATATAGGTTGGTTGTTGTAACATATGCTTTTTAATTAATGGGTCCTTTACTTCCGTTTAACTGTATCATATAGTAGGGCGTCAACAAGGCGGTAAACAAAAATCCTAACAGGTAACTCAGGTCAATTGTTTTGTTGCAAAATCTTTAAATGATTGTACACTTTCACATCATGTATGGTGATAGAAGATGAATGAATATCTGCCGATGCGACTTGAACACAACTGGTTGGTGTAGTTATGTTGCACTGTGACGTTTAATGTGAACAAAAGTTGACATTCGGCTTGAATAAAACTTTATAGATAATGACTGATATCCGTTGTTAGAAGTCTTCGCACAATCGAATGCCTTATAAGAAATTGTGACATACTATTAGTCTACAAATCTCCCCTGTACAATTAATTATACTTAACATTCCGTTTTAATTTCAAATTGAACATCACTCACAATTGATCGCAGCTGTCGCATTCCCATAGATTTTCCAGTCGGCCCCTTTCGAAAAGAAGCACTAGACTCGAGTTTCGCTCTCATTTGGGCTCGTCAGTAGTGCATATCATCGCCACTGCCGGGACTTGAACCAAGGACACACTGTTCATGAGGCAACCGTGTTTACCACTGCGCCATTGACCTCACGTTAGGCACGACCGAATTATCATATGTGAACGCTCAACCACTTTCGCTTGTGAGTAATGATCAGGTTGCCCGATCGTCTCGAAATGGAGACACAGTTACTGTCTGTCAACCCCAATCGATAACCCCGCGATTAGGACTCCGTTTTAAGCTACACTCTTTTATTAAAACATCCGAACTGTCGCTACAAATTTGCAAAGATCTATTCACTGTTTTTCATCCCATATAATCGGATTCAACCTGCTGCACATCATGGCTACCCGTTAGATATTTATCTAGCCAGCTCTGCTGTCATTTCTTCAATGTACAGGGCGTCAATTAGCCTGTACATTGCATGCTTTTGAAAGACAAGTAAGGTTTCTGCCAAAATCTCTCGTCTTCTTAAGTGATTTTTTTATCTCCTCCCCAACATTGTTTAGACAGAGAACTTTTGTTTAAAAGTGTTAGTCAACGTGCTGAAATCGTGCACGAGATTCATCATACTATGGATGAGCAGAACCATAAGCGTAATTAATGGAGAAAGAACCAAGAAAAAGCAGCCATACAAGCAATAGAAACAAGATACTCAACACATCTTAGTTCAACCGATCAATTTGAAGAAAACAAGCCTTGTTGATAATGAAACTGTTGTGAAATGTAGCAATGTTTGTTCTGATTTAACGAACTATGACTGTGTGGATGAACTTACGACTTAAATTCAGGGATAGTGAGAAATAAACCACACCGTTTTTTTTAAAATACAAAATGAAGTAATTCAAAATTTTCCGTGTTTACTTACTACTGTTTCTCTCTAAGCGAACAACTGCTTGAAGTAATGTGGAATGACAATGCTTGATTACTTATGCTTGACTGTAGTCAAATTTCGGAGTTTACGGCAGCTCACGGTTGCCTAGATGGTGCTCTACGAGACTGCTATGATTATATGGGTTGAATAGTGTATAGTAAAGTTGTGGGTTTTTTCACCGGGTTGTGCACTTAGGAAGTTGCATAAGCAACGGTGGAGGCATGATGGATGAAATCAGAGTTTTTATTTCCAACACCATGGTGATAATCACCAACCTCGGACATCTCTGGCGACAGAGGGACACTTCCATAAAGGTCGTTTGTATGAAGCGATTGTTAGGATGTGCTATCTTGACGCTGCAAAGCAGTCACCCAGAGTAGAGGACATGGAACTGTTTTCAGGTATTTGATCGCCGACATATGTATTTCACCGTTGTCTTCGGGTGGCACCTACGAGTAGGCAACACAGCAATAAAGCGGGGCAACTGGTATTGGGTTCTAGGTGAGTTCCTTTGTTCAACCCTGAAGTATGTACAGACTCAGGTGGTTGGGTCATGTACTGAGGATACCAGCTATTAGTATGTCACACTGAGCATTCTTTGTTAGTGCTGCGAACGACCGGCATAAGGTGTGAGGTGGACAAAGGAGAGAAATAGAGTCGTTCATTAAGGTGCTAGCCATTGTGGGTCGGGTTCATCTCCCAGACTGAAGCTTCCGCAACTCACAGAGCTAGTGGATGCAGACTTTAAGTGTGGTGTTGGTAAACTGGACTCATTGGAATAAATGTTATCGTTTGTCCGGGCCATTTGTGAAGTAAGTGTACTGGAGGGTGTAGATGCCTTGATTTTAAATGTCCGAGTACAAACGGTTGTTTTAAGCATTTATCTCCCCTCCTTTTCCACTTTTATCTTATTCCTCTTGGCTAAGGTTTGTCTTTTTTTTTATGATAGTTAGGTACCATCACAAGCCGCCGATTTATTGTCGTCTGACCAGGATGATGATTCAGTCATGATGCCTGGAAAGGAAGTGACTAACATTTCTTTTCTTGCGTTGTATGTGTACACGAAATTTTATTCTATCAAGTTTGGCTTATGTTAAGCACATCGTCAACCATGAAGATGTACAAAACTATTTAGGGACCATTCGATTTTCCGAAACACGTCATCATGCTTCTCAAGATTAGCTGTAGTGCAATTCTTTGGCCTGAAGCAAAACAAGAAGCCATTGTCTTCTAAAAAGCCACGTTTCTTCTACCTTACACTAAATCAGTCGAAGGTTTTGTCAACGGAAGCATAACTTGATGATTGACTGAAAACCTTACGGCTCAAGGAGTTAACGATTAGTGAAGCTATCGTTAGCAATGTGTCAAGTTGTGGTAAATCCAAGGCTTATTTATTTTGTCGCTGTGGTTCACAACAAACTTACGATGGTTTCAAGGTAATCGTGCTTGAGAACTCTTTTAATAAAATACACATCTTAACTCACTTAGCTAATTCCAACTGCTTTTTGTAAAAATTTCGCTCTTCCATCAGTTGTTTGTTGGATTGTTCGAATGAGTTCAATTGGAATCGTATCGAATCAAGTTCCCCTACCAAACCGGTTTCCACTCTGGTTGCATAGACACTGTTACCTGGCTGGTATTGTAAATTGTTCGACACTGAAATTGTTGGGGAATGGAACCAGAATGGACAATGGGTTTCTTAGTAAGATTCATTCGAGATATCCGTTGGTAGTATGTTGTAACAAGTTTGACATGATATGAAATGCAACCGTAATAAGCATAATGCTGATATGTTTTTAGACTAATTTTTATCGAAGATAGCTCACAGATGACATGCTTCTTTCCTCAATGGTTGAGGCTTCTTTGTCGAATGTATTTAAAAATGTTGATTCATTGGCCGCGTAAAAAAAACACCAGATACCCAATGTTGGAAACTAATAGACATCAGCTTTCTCAAAATGAATGAGTGACCGTAACGTTGCAGTCAACTGCTGCAACGTGATTTTTGAGAAACCGCACAGTATACAGCGGACCAACTTATTCCAAACCTAATCCGCCAACAAGCGCTACAACCTCTACCCAATTGATGATGATCCCATGGTTGCATCAAGTTTCATGTCGAATCCAAACAATTGATAATTCAAAACATTGCGTTCCCTTAATCCAT
>LUCH01008359.1:7857-19007 GCA_013368495.1 Paragonimus heterotremus | reverse complement strand
ACGGAACCAAAAAAAAGGTATATATGTACAGTGAGCGAAATGAAAAAAAAAATTCGGGCTCACCAATTTATGTAGTGGATCTAAACGCTATATACAACTCAGGAGTGAGAAATCAAAAAGTGACAAAAAATGAAAATTATGCTGTACAAAAAAGCTGTACAAAGCGCTACAACACCTTATCGTAGTTGTTTTCCGAAAATCTTCGTGGTTGCTGCTGTTGTGGTCGATTGCGTGTGGCAGTGTTAACACAAGAATGCTGGGGTTGCTTTCAATTTATTTTTTCATGCTTTTCATTTGTCTGTTAATTTATTTTCAGTTGTTTATTTTTTTATCTGTAGGAGGTGGCCCAAGCAGCACGACCGACTCATGGGCGACTCATGACCGTTTCACGAGTGACTCATGAGTGTAACAACTGAATATTTTTGAGTCATTCATGAGTCAGTCAAGAAAAAAATTTTCGTGGCCCTTATTTCGTTACTGACGGTTGGTGTCTAACATTCTGAAGACCCTGAATAACGATCAAGTCTTATTTTCAAAATAATTCCCAACGAAATCACGCCTTCGCGCAGCGGAATCAAGATTCCGGTAAAATTTTAAAATGAATGGTTTTGAGCAATAAGCATGTAATGAGAAAACACGAACTGTACACCAATTTTGAAAATTCAGGTAATTTTCCGTAACTGTCATTTCTGCCCTCTCTTTGGTTATGCTCTGTATCCATCGTTGGACATTTTAACATCCGCCTGACATTCCGATCAAGACTGAAAATGGAATATCTCAGTTGATATTGGAAATACGACAATATGCCACTTCCGTAAAGTCAACGAGAATATCACGTTGATCAATTAAACCAAACACTTATTAGTCTAAGCTAACTGGATGACCAACAAAATCCAAATAGAAATTTTACGGTTTACGACCATTATATAAGTTCTTAGTCCAACTGAAAAAGAAATATCTCAGTTAATATTATAAATACGACAATGTGTCACTTCAAACGACCGTTAACCGAACGTAAACCCATTGTCCGCAACTCTGCACGAATCCCATCCGAGCAACACACGATGCAAATGACCGACTAATTTGAAGGCGCTCACGAAATAATGGTCATACACCATGACTAAACAAAAGTGAATTGACGGCAATTGAGTTTTTAACATACAATCCACATCCTCCGCATTTTTCTCGTTCTTATAGTTACGAAAGGTAAACGCAAAAATGCTTCATCAGTGAAAATGTTGAGTGACACTTGAGACAGTCATGAGACGGTCGACCGACTCAGTGTGCTACTAGGGGGATTATTTTGCTACTTTCAAGGCGATGTTTGAAGATCGCAAATTTTGCCCTTTCTCACAGTTTCAGGAGTGTCTTCAGAGATACACGTGGGACGAGCCGTAGGTCGAAAATTGCTTTGAAGTACGATAAGTTAAGATGATATGTCTTCCTGAAAACTGTGCAGATTCATTAATGTTGTACGAAGTATAAGAGGCGTAGGAGTGTATGTAAGGGTGTGCGACGTGTCTGGTGGGTTAACTGTTGTTAGTCTTAATAAATCAGTTCTCGCAACACGTTGCAGATCACGGTTTCATGTTGTCCGACGAGATGCGCTTCTGGATGTGGGCTCGTTCGAGTTGGAGCACAACCCATCTTCTTAATCGTCTGCTATATGATTCCCATTTGACCAATCGTGGACTCACCGCCGGTGAATTTAACGAATGCAGGAGTCTGTTCCAGTACAATACACCAACTGCTGGTGTCGGTCATTATGTGGCGGATGTTTATCATAACCGCTGGCGGCGGGAACGTCCGCCCCGAGTTAAGGCCTGCAGTGTCAAGTGAGTCTGTTAAGTGAGGTTGTTCACGGAACATTGGAGAACCTCGATGAAGCGCTGTCGGTGATTAGTGCGATAGGTGTGGTGCGCACCATGTGGGATAACGGCAACAGATATATGCATATATGTTTTGCCCAGCGAACGCAGGTCGAACTTTCCCAACGTTCCCTGCATGTTGTGAATGTGAATGCAATCCACGGGATAAACAGGCACATGTATGGCACTGTATACTTTCTCCTTCTGGAAGCTGGAAGTTATATCAGTTCCTCGTAACAGACAGTATAGGACATGGTCGGCCCGCGACATACGGGTACGTTCGTAGTAACAAGTGTGCTTCACTACGTAGACTTTCCGAACTTTTTTGAGAAACGATGGGGGAGCTGATTGCGGTGAGGAGGTTTGTCATCTATAAGATGGCTGCGCAAGTGGGGGCAACATGTTGTGTTCGGCTACGACATCCTGTTGTGTTACTTTCATGCATGTGATGCCGTACGTAAGCATGTAGGTGGATAAACTTCATCAGTCATATTTGTCAAAATACAAATTCTTCGCAGTCGTTCTCCTCCACCAAATGGTTACCGCAGAAAATGAGGAAGGATAAGTTACACTGTTTACCGTAGGTTCAAGCGTGGTTTTTATACCACCGGCCGAACGGATAGGAAGGTTCTGTATTCGTTTTGTGATTGGCTGTGCATCAAGCCGAAGTGGGCCATCCATGCGCAAAGTAATGTTGCCCATCTTCACAGTCGAACGATTGATAGGCTGCAGAACACAAACGGACGGTTGAAGAAGAGGACGCACACAAGTGACATCCGAGCCGTCGCCATTCAGAAAATATGGATCCCCAGTGAGTGGCTGATGCGATATTACATAAAACAAACGACCTATGGTGCGACTGTTGTGAGGTTGTGGATGTTGACTGGTACGTGAAGAACATTCTTCACAAGTCACCTTATCTAAATAAATCTGAATGGACGGACTCCAGTGCTCTCTTTTGAAAGAATATCTGAGTGCAAGCTAAGCGGTTCCCTAGTAATCACCTTGAACATGGCAGCCTTGTGTGGAACAAGATGGTGACGCTGTCGTCGTGGATAGCGTGGAGGGCACATGCGAATGTATTTCTTACTGTACAATGAGGATGCCACGCATACACACTCTGTCGGTGTTCCGGAAACATTTCTACCCCTACGATAAGGTCTCTTATAGTTTCTATTTCTGTATGCAATTATCACATCCCCAATGATGACCGGTGGCCGGCAGAGTACAACTTGCCAATTCGACGGTTGGTAGACCCGCAGCTTTGTTTTTGCCAGTAAGATAGCGGAACGTGCAAAAACTGGCTGACCCTTATACGACCTTCCCGTGGGCCCAGTTACAAGCGGTATGCAACAGAGAAACATGATTGCCTAGTGGACACCGCGGTGATCCCGTACAGATAGACAGCTGTTGCCATGATGACGATCAGCTGATTTTTCACTCCAAATGTATCCAACTGGCAGACACAAACGAGTTTCCATTCCGTGGAAAGCAGTTTCCATCTTAGTCGCCTGGTACGTGCACGCTTCGAATCCTTATTTTTGTCAGTTCCCTCTATTTCAGACGTTGTTCGCACCACCCCGGTGATTATGGGAAGCAAGTCTCGCACACCACCGACAACAGATGTCGACTTAGACCAGCCCGCTGGGAATGTACCGATTGCACACTGACCGAGGAAAAAGCGAATAAACCTCACCTGGGACGATTATCCTTTTGATACAGTTGAAGAAATTAAGTTCTTTCTTATACGCGTACACAGATTTCTCGCAGATAGCAGATACGATGAACGACATGTTGATGAGAAACTCATGTGATACACAGTTTCAGCCACCCGGAAGAGCATCCATAACACACGAAAACCGAAAGCTACATTTTGTAGTGGAAAAAGCGGAGGATGTTTTCAGATTTATCCACACTTATCACATACACAATCCAGGATTCTATCTACACGTCTTCGTCCCCAGTGACTTCACTCGTCCACCCATATGCTTGGCTCAATTTTTAGGGTAGGACAGACGGACGGAGCAATTATGGGTGTGTAAGCATGGAGCACAGTTTGGAATATTTTAAGTCGTCTGGACTGAGAAGCTATTGAGATGAATAAGTGCGGCATGATTAGGCCTTGATCATAGTTTAAGTCAACTGCACTGAACAGATTCTAGTGTGAACGCATACTACATACATAGGCGTTGTTCATGGCTCAAGTCAACCTGACGGAGCAGCTACCAGTCTCAGTGCAAGACTCATGAATCCGAACAACCAACGCGTACAATAATGTCGAAGTATATTATGTAATTAGCAACATTTTTGTATGATGCAAGATGGACAGCAGTTTGCCCATCATGTTTTCAGGAATTCGTTTTCACCAACAGATCTCTTGAAGGTGTGACTGGAACTGCCGTTCGTTTGTTTAAGATACTGCATGAAAGTGCTCCTTAGCGGAGGACCAAATATTTTTCATATTTTTCGGGTGCATCATGCTGTTCTCAGGATCTACGAAATTTTTTAAATGACTGATCATCCAGTGCTCGTAATCAGCTGTTTCATCCAAAGTTCTGTAGGCTCTCCAGTCGTCCGTGAATATTATGATGGTCGGCTGGGAGTGAAAGAACTGAGCAATATAACCGGCTTACTGAAACACGTCTTCAGATGGGAATAACAAGTATGTTCCCACGGCAGACCACCATCAACGCTGTCAGTGTTGTGCGATTCTTGAACGCCCAATGTAGCGAAATTGTGAATGCTTCTTCTAGCGTGAAACGGGTATTTCCAAATATGGAGTCCTCTCGAAACGGAATAGTGTCGCTTACACGCTTCACACTTCTTTCGGTATTTGCTGGCACACCTTTTGACCTCAATCGAGTTTTGAGAAATGTAGAACAGTTAAAAAAATTACCTTCGGAAGAAACCTATAGCATCACATTCAGATGTTGAACCCACTGCAGTTAATACGGCAGCCTGTAGCGATCATACTAAATAATGTTTTGGATAGTCGCATTCACTGGTACACTTCTGATGATTTTAGCTTTTTGCCTACTTTTGTTTTGGTCAAGCTACTCCATTTGTAATATCCGTCCCGGGGCTACAATCACAACTCGCTCCGTGCCCCGCTAGCTTGACGTGCTTTCTCTGTACACTTTACTTTCCGGGGTCGATACAAATACACGAGGGTCAACGCGCTGAGTCCTTGCTTTTCATTGTCGATTGGTTTTCGATAGTGACTATAGGCTGGGTAACAATCTGTTGGACCAGTTCCGACAAGCCCCATTATCGCGACCACACGTCCATATGCCCCCTTTAAGACCCTGGTGTGCCATCCCAAGAGCTCCACGGCCGTCAGACCACGGTTCATCAATTTGGCCTGATGGCGATGATATTTCGGCGCCGGACGAGTACATTATCCGAGAAAGTTAAATTCTTCAGCGTGTTTGTCCTTCATATTTAGAATACGGAGTTGCAATCCTGGTGGTTAGGGTGTGTGTGATGATGGGGCTGTCGTGGTAGCCCTAGTCGAAAAGTTTTTTTTAACTGTCCTACATTTTTCAGAACTAGATTTAGGTCAAAAAGTGTGCAAACCAGAAGGCTGTCTCCAAGCTGGTCAACGAAAGCCGGTCGCAAATCACGTAGTATCTTAAATGTTTTGCGTTCACACTAGTACCTGTTCTGTCCAGTTCACTTAATTTATGACCAATGCGTAAGTATGTAGTATGCGTCCACAATAGTAGCTGCTCCGTCCACTTCACTTAAGCTATGATCGATGAGATCGATAAGAAGAACAGGGGAGAAATCAGAATGGACGTGCAGTTAGACCGTTGGGGGATAAGTAATAAAAATTTCCTTCAGTTCTGGCCAAAAATGAGAAAACATTGGCAGTCCTCTGTGAGTTCTGCAGCCGGCGAAAACATAGACCAACATTGATCGGAATGATAAACTTATATGATGCGAAGATAGAAGGGTGGTAGCTGAACTGTCAGAAGTGGGAATCAATGTTTTCGTCGGATAACTAACGAGCATCACAGTTGGTCATTATCTCTCAGAAAAGTGAGCATTGACTCACGTTCACATGGCAAGCTACATTCAAGCGTCGTCGGTAGGCAATAAACAAAACAATATGCACGTTAATGATGGAGTGTGACATATTAGCGGAGATAGAAACAACCAGCTGATAACGTAAACCTTTTCTACCGGAAATACTATAGGGGAACCAGGTTGAACATATAATTCCGGTGAATAATTAAGCAACGGCCGTGGTTGCATACCGTTAATTAGTAATTACTGTGATATTTCTTGTTCAATGCGATACAAGCGCAACGCAGCCGAAACTTACAAATTCAGTCACATTTCTGAAACCACGACAATTTGAGCGTTTCTGAGAGATGGGAATATACACTCCATCAAGAAAATCCCGCTGGAAGCATTTCCAGGACGAAAAATCGATCAGGAATACCGACATGACGCTTTCGTTGAAAAAATGGCGACATTTTTCCCTACAAATATGCGATTATGGACAACTCTTAGGTATAGCTGATTTTCCTCATTGCAACACAATTATCACACTCGATGAAAGCTATATATCTGTCCCGTAATATGCACCCTAATATTTCATATAAAATTTGAAAAACCACTTTTCGCGCCTATATAGCCGTTTTCAACTAGTTTTAACCTTGAAGTACAATATCGGGGATGTACACAGCTGCCGTTATAAGTGTCGTAGACTTTCCCGCCGGGAGTGTTCTTCAGTTTCACTGTTTCTGCAGGTCACCTCGTCGTTACTCCAGCGTACCTCCTAATTTCATGGAAGAGTTAGCAACAGCGGTACCAACGAAGGTTAAAGCATAGCGAATATAACGGACAATACACGACATACTTACTTTTTGTGCATTGTCCTACGCTTAAGTAGGTTTATAGGCATTCCTGATATTTATGTTTTTATGAAAAGCTTAGTATTCATGTTCCAACAACAGTTCGATTGTCGAAATCATAACCGCGCATTCCTGCTTAATTACGTCTAAATTCAAGTGAAAGCATGTGTTTCCACATCTATGACATCGACTTCCATTATATTTTATTTTTAATTCTCCGAAATAAAGTAGAATGCGACCCTGCGCTATTTTTCCATCAACCCCTATGCCAAGGAACTGCCACAAATTCCTAGTTTGCGTATTCGGAAGATTGAAGAAAAGTCTTCAAGAAACACAATTCTAGGACTTTAGGAACTGAAACATTTCGCAAAATTTCAGCAACTTCGATGGCTACAAAATATTTTTACCTAAAATATAACTGAGATTTTCACGGTCTACCGATTACACGCAGCACCACCGAAAAGTGGACGAAACCAGTTGATCGTGGTACTGGAATTAACATTGTATATATCGACTTTGCTAAAGCATTCGATCGCGTGGATCATTCTGTTTTGATCGACAAGCTTTCCCATTATGGGGTGCGGGGCAATCTCCTCCAGTGGCTTGAGCGGTATCTTGTTAACCGTCTGTGCAGGGTGCGCGCTAATGGTGTTTTCTCTACCTGCAGGTCTAGCCTCAGTGGAATATCCCCCACGTTCAGTTCTTGGCCCACTGTTATTTTTGGTATTCAGTGACCGTCTTTTACTGTCAATCACTTCTCCATTACCACTGTTTGCGGACAACGTCAAAATTTGGCGAACCCTCAACACGACCGATGACTCTATCATCTTACAGAAAGACTTCGACATTCTTTTCAAGTGGTCTCGAGTGAGCCCACTCGAATTTAATGCTGGTAAGTGAAAAGTTGTGCACATTTGCGACCCTATGAAAACCACTTATTACCTCGACGGATATCCGCTTTAGACGGCCCTTGTTGAGAAGGACCTAGGATGCACTGTTTCGCAAGCTCTCTCGAGCTCTGCGAACGCTGAAACAAATGCAAAAACGAACGCCTCTTCGGCCAGTTCAACCCCAATTGTTTTCAGCTTCTTTATGACATCTGGAGAATGGAATTGTAATTTGACCACTGCATCTCCAAAAGGACAAGTTGCTCCTGGAGACGGTACAACTTCGGATTAAGAGGGCAGTCCGGGGTCTGGAAACTAGGCCAAATGAGGAAGGGCTGAAGTCTTTGCACATGTACCCCCAGAGTACCGCCAGCTTACAGGTGACTTGGTATTAACCTTTTTGATAATGCATTCCCTGAACATCCTTGCCGTCTGATGCTCAACAAGGGAAGTGGCGTGACCCTGAGGGGCCACTCCATAAAACTAGAAGTCCAACATAGCAGACTAGAAAGCAGACATAGCTTTTTATCATTGAGCGATTGCGCGGCTTAGAATGCTGCGCCGGAAAATGTTATTTCTGCCAGCTCTGTAGCAATTTTCAAGGCTCACCTCGACCAACACCTGTTGCATTGGTTCAGGTACTGCACCTATTTTCCCCCATTTCAGCCCGCTGATGGGGATCTTGAGATTCTACGCATCGAGATACAGAATTCTCGAAAGCACCGGCTTCCTACATGCGTTTACAACTTACCATTGAACCAATGAACAGCAAACCTTGACCCTTGTTTATTGAGTTTGCTAACCCTCGACACAGAGACAGTTTCCTGTCATCTGCAGGGACCATCAGAGACTCTACGAAAGGGGGAATGTAGTATCTCCATTTAACATATCTAAGACGAGGATGAGTGTAGCATTTTCAGCGAGACAGCCAACTAAAGTTTTACCACCACACAGACTGCACGTCGAGAAATTGTCCACATGTGTTGCAAAATGATGTAGTGTCCAGAAGTTCTCCTTCAAATCTAGCATGTCATTGCGTTTATCCAGTAGTTTCTTAGAAAACGGATACGGAGACTCGGAGAGAGTATGAGAATCAGAGCAGGTTACGGTAGGCGTCGCCGCAGAATGCCGGTCTACTCAAAAATAGTTGGTTGCTACTACTCCAAAAATGGGGTAGGCCCTCGGACGTAGCGTCCGAGCTTGCCTCCCCTCGCGACATCGAGTTAACCTCAAGAAGAGTAGGTGAGGGGAGATTACTTGTGCCTGCACTAACGCGTGCAGCGTTGAAGACAAGTTGGGAGAACTCCGGGCGGTCACTACAGATGCGGGTTTCATAGCGGTTACTGAATCGTGGCTGAAGCCGGAGATGAGCACTGAAAACCTCTGTCCACCCGGATCTTGTACATACCAGGCGTATTGACGGGACGGAAGGACTGGAGTAGGGCCCTTTCTTCTAGTGGCACAACATCACGAACAACGGTCTGGCAGAGCACTTATAACACCCAACGTGCAAGTGGTTGTTTGTTTCGTGCACTTACTGAACGTAACAGTGTTGGTTGCGTGCGTCTATATGACTTCTTTGGTGAGAGAGGCCGAGGATGATGAGCTGTTGTCAGTACTGAGTGATAATGCATGCCGAGCACAGAAAATCCTTTTCCTGGGAGATTTCAACGCACCCGAAGTTGACTGGATAGAGAAGCATGCACCGAGAGGGTCGTTCGGAGAATCTCTCCTTAAATTCCTACACACCAAGGCCCTAGTTCAGCACGTAAATCAACACACCCGATGGAGACCTGACCAGACACCAGCTGTGCTGGACCTGGTGATAACTAGGAATCCGAACGAAACAGAAAACCTTGAGGTCGGACATCCTGTTGGTTGGAGCGATCATAGGGTCAATAGGCTGACATTCGCGTTAGCGACTGTGAAACCCCCAGGTAAGTGGCGTCGAGCCTACAGGGGAACTAACACTAACAAAATGACCAGGGAGGCGGAATTACAAGCATGGCCAAAACTTGGGCAGGATAACGATGTTGAGAAAATTTGGGCCAAGCTCAAAACCAATTCACAGAAATTGGCTATTAAGTTTGCTCCATTTCGGAGGGTTATCCGCCGTGGGAAACCACCACGGTGGAAGTGCAGAGCGAGCAAGTCACAAACCATGAAGCGTAAGGCTTGGGAGGGATTCAAAAGCACAGGTGGACATAAGCGTTATCTAGAGTACAGATGGGCGCAGCGCAAGGCCTGCCAGGTTCAGCGGGAGTGTCGATTGGCACATGATAAGAACTTGGCTCAACGAGCCAAGCAAAACCCAAGGGCGTATTATAATTACGTCCACTCCAAAGCCTCCTTCCAAGTTTCCCTTGTGTGCACCAGTAACGAACAAGGAGAGAACGTGTCCACTAATGAAAAGAAGGCCCAAGCATTGCTCCAGTTCTCTGAGAGGGTGCATACAAAGGATGGTGACAGGTCACCGCACGTTAACTTCGCGGCTGATGTACCCATTATGGAGGAGGTGGTAGTCACTGCTGGAGAGGTGCGGGGTCAGTTGACTAAACTGAATTTTACGAGGGCAGTGGGCCCAGATGACATTCACCCTGCAATTGTAGAGCCACTTGCGGATGTAATAGCTGCTCCTTTTGCTGGCTTATTTAACAAATCGCTTGGTGAAGCCAAACTGCCCGCGGATTGGAAATTAGCCACGGTCACACCGATACACAAAGGGGGCAGTAGAGAAGAGGCCACAAACTACGGGCCTGTGGGCCTTACGTCATTTGCATTGAAGGCGCTGGAACGGGTCTTAAGGGATAAGATAGCGCAACATGTCACCAAGCATAGACCGGTGGCGGCTCATCAACATCGCTTTGCTAGTGAGAGATCTTGCCTCTCTAACTTCCTGGCTTTTTTAGATGAGATTACTCTAAGGCTTGAAAAGGGGGATTATGTTGAGGTCTGTTACTTGGATTTTAGAAAGGCCTTCGACTCCATAAATCACAGACTTTCGACGCTAAAAGTGGAAGCACTTAATATATCTGCAGGTTATTTGGCGTGGGCGAAGGAGTTTCTGCATAATAGGAATTTCTGTTTGCAGGCGGATAGCTCCAAATCACACACTGTACCTGCCAACAGTGGTGTTCCCCAAGACTCCGGTTTAGGTCCCCTGCTGTTTCGGATATACATAAATGATTTGGTGAAGAGGATTAGTAGTCTCTGCTACATGTTCGCAGATGATGTGAAACTCGTGGGGTGCCCGAGCCAATCTTTGATGCAGCGAGACCTCGACGAAATTCATCAGTGGACAGTTGACTGGAAACTCCCGTTAACTTTTGCGAAATGTAGACAACTTACGGGGGTCGAGAACTAGGAATCTCTCATATGGATAGGGGAGTCTGATATATATGTACTCATTCAAAAAACTACCGAGATGACGGATTTAGGAATACAGGTCATTTAAGACTTCAAGGTGTCAACTCAGTGTATGGTTTCGTCCCGAAAAGCAAATCGGGCACTTCACCAACTGAAAAGGACAGTGG
>LUCH01008358.1:5025-19472 GCA_013368495.1 Paragonimus heterotremus | reverse complement strand
TTCAACACAGATCAAACAAGGCACAGCAATCTCAAAATAGTGCAACAAACCTTAACAAAATCAACAACCTCCGTGAAATATATTCTAACTCACGAGGCTTATTTGCGATTCCAGAATATCAGGAAAACACTATGTGTCAGTGACGAGAATGATATAGGGATTGGACCAAAAGACAAAGGATTTAATGATGTGCATCTTACTTACCAATGATCTTACGTTTCTGGGTTATAAATTAATGGAATTTTTCCTGCCAAGTACAACATTTAAGCTGCTAAAACCGCATGATATATGGGACAGTGGGTTGTGAAGTATCGTATGAAGAGGTCTGGTCTAGAGGATGTACCAACTCTCCAATCTTGTTCGAGTGGCTGTCGCAAAGGTTGATCACCACGACAGAAATTGCTGAAAAAGCGTCACTATGGTGGGGTGATCGAGCGGAATATGGGGATGAGGGCCAGGTGGTGGTGGAAGAAATGTAGTAGGGTGCACTAAAATGGACTGAGTTGGCGAACATTTGTGTTAGTTATATAATCAGCTGGTGATGTGCCTGGCAGGGCATACATGTTAGAAATTTGGTTACTGGCAGCATCCGTGTTTTGGATCGAAATTAATGGTTCTGCGGAACTATTGGTTAGCGCATTGGGAGTGTAAAATCGACTGTTGTTGTGGATTGACTTAAAAGCTGTAGGGAACCAATTATTCATTTTTATCTGCGAAGTACTGTCTATTAGAATGTGATTCTTAGGACCAGATGCGTAACGTTTATGAAGAACCGTCGAATTACCCTTATGCTGCAAGTCGGGAACACTGTTGTCTGGCGACCACCGTACAGGCCTTAACGCTTGCTTGGAGCCTCGTTCGGGCGTTTTAGTTCTGCGGTCGGTATTTCCAGTACCTCTAGATAGTAGAGGGAAATGCCTAAAATGAGAAGGATGTGGATTTGCTTGCCCAACCTTGACTTTTTCTCGGACTTCGGGATACTGCCCTCAACACCCTGGAGAACTTTCAGCGCTTTAGGCCCAGGACTCATTCCAATCTGCGCCTCGGTCGACGGAGGGATTCGTCGATGGCTAGGAGGTGTACTTTAGTGCTAACCGTGGGTTTTACTAGAGAAACTTGACGGCGTTTGGCATCAACAAAGCTGGACGTGGTTTGTTTTTCAGTATCCTTCTGGACAGACACCGTAAGGGTGTTGCCAGTTACAACTTGCTGGTCTAGAGGAGTCGTGGAGCAGTCGAGACAAGCAGTCAAATCAATGGGGTTGCTGATTTTGTTACTCGAGTTCTTTTTTACTTGGGAATTATTGGCTCGGAATATTTCCGTCTGAAGAAGTGCATTGTCATCAAACACTTTCGTCGACTCAAAATTCGTGGCACGCATAATTTGGGTTTGCTTTTTTTCTAATTCTTTCGTTATAAGTTCATTTGTGAGCTGCGGTAAAAATGGACAACAGTTTTTGGTGTACTTTCTTGCGGAGTCTTAAAATAGGACACTCCTGGCCCTCCATCCTACTTGCCTTTAGTAAGAGTCTTCATGGTTAGCAGAGGTATTCCGTCAGATACGCTAAACTCGACCACTTCATTTGCACATCATAACCGTTTGCGCATTTCAGTAGCTATTGTGTCAATAAACGTTCCGGCACCTACGAGATGTTTATGGCCGGAGGTAGTAGTTCCATTATGGGTATTATCGGAGGCGTTTAGAATGCTAACTGTCGTATTCAGTTGATGCAAACTACTGGTAAGCTTTTCATACCAACTGTGTAGTTTCGCCGTTTCAGCCTCTAAGCCTGTTTTTCCTGACCTGGTTTGCAAATACATCGGTAATAAGAACGGAACAGAACTTGGTGTTTTCCTTCCCTGTAAGAGGCTAATATTCACCGTTGAGATCGCCGATTTAGCAGCAGATGTCGGCTCCTTAACAATAGCAGGAAGGGAGCAGGTGTTGGACGTGGTGCCTAATGAGTTTACGCCTCACTTCGCTGTCATCATGCCTTTTTTGCACGAGGCTGATAGCTTGGTTGCTGTCAATTTTTGAACACTAGCTGACTTAGCGGGTATTTTGTTAAAATATTCCTTTTGTTAGCAAATTGTGATCAATAATTTTCAAAGCAATTAACTATAACAGAATGGAGCAAATAGTATGTTAATTTGAGCGGTTATATGATATAAATGAAAAAAACGCTCGCGCACAAAAATAACGAGAGTCGATATCCTTTCATATATAAATAAGTTGAAATCTCTGATGAACCAGTCGTTTGGGAAAGTTTTAGCAAAATGGTGCTAATGAATCTCCCCGATTGTATAAGAAAAACTGCGTATTTAATGGAACCGAACTTCATACCACCTAGGTGGTGTTTATTTGGTCCACTACAGGTAAATCACTTCCACACGGTGAATCAACAGGGCGGTGAACAACGAAGACGTGTTCAAGGAGAACTACTACAACTTCGGGGAATACCTTGAGGACACGATCAGACTTCAACGAGAAATATGTACTAGTTTCTTCATAAACAGTTCGCAAACGGCCGCATGTGCCAAGGAAAACAGGGGAATATAATTTCCGCCAGGCTGTTCGTATGGAAGTGTGGTGTTCAAATGCGCACACTGAACATGTAGGACTGTAGCTGGCCAATAGTAATATATTGTTATGATGTGTGTATAATATTACATTTTAGATTCGCTGACTGCTGTTGCAAGGCCTCGTGGGTAGAGCACTATCGCCGTGGTGAATATCGTATCGAGGTCAGCGTCGAACGCTCACACAACCTCCATGTTGGACGGGCTAGTATGTACCCGAGAAATAGGCGTCTGCTTGTAGCTAAAGGACAACATGTCCTAGAACTGGTTGGGAGTTTCAAAAGTACGCGGAAGTTGAAGTTATACTTTAAAATCAAGCTGGGAATTACGATGAATTCGATCGACTTGCGCAATCTACATAAGAAACAAGGTGAGATGGATCTTCGTGATAAGCTTCCTAAGCTGCGCGAGTTATTGAATGTTGTTTTTTAATGGAGAGAAATTTTTGCGGTTTGCCTTCTTCGTCTTCAAAGGTTCGTTCGAGTTGTGTCTTGAATGTGGCGATAAAATTTTAGCCACACACTAGCTGAATCACGGTGGCCTCATGCTGTGGCATACCACGTTGGTAGATTTAACCGGTGTAGGCGTGACGTTTTTAACGTATCGATGCCTAAAGAAACGACGGCCAGTTACCGTCAACTAGTAAGGGGGTGTGCCAGTCGGAGGAATTGAGTCATACACCTACCATTTCAAAAACGGGCCTCAAACGTATCCACAGGGCGTACGAAGACCGCATTTGGAAGTCGAATGACCAACGACAGTTTGCCAAAAATGAAGGCTGTAGGCAATCCTTTAGAAACAACATGTAATAGGCGTGTTAACGAAGGTGGCTTAAAGCAGTTTAAAACGAAGGTTAAGAATCATATTGTAAGGAAAACGGTCTTGAAACCCGTAAACGAAGAGTCTGACAGATTTGCTGCCGATAGGAAGACCCGATGGACCTAGATGAGGACAATGGCGACTGGGTCCAGCGCTGACAGTGCACATGTTGGTACCGTCCTTCGTGTGCCAGTAACCGCCGGTTCGATGTCAACTTCATCTGCGTGGACTGCGAGGCGATTGGACAACCAACATAAGGTCCTCAACCCCAAGCTCATCTGGCACATGGAAACAATCACAATGTCCTTTTCAGAACAAACAAGAACGAACCTACAGCCCTCTTCAGGTCCACCCGCAACATGATTTCCAGCTATTTTTGCTTGGTGTACACTTGGTCATCGTGGTTAGACGATGAGGTCTACTGAGTCTCACTTCAGATAGACAACCCGCCAGAACAATTGTACAAAGAACAAAACGTTGTAAATGCATGCGTATTTATTTATATAATCGTAAATGTACACAACGGATCAGTACACCGGTTTCTTCCAGAAGGCTCTGTTGGCAGCGTAAATGAGACCTTCACCGTCCGTATAAATTGCCTATCTTCAAAGAGTATCTGTGAGGTAGCCCAAAATAAAAGGGTTTTTACCACGCTTTATCAGTGGAATATCCCAGCTAATAGGCAAGATGCGGTGACAAGTCATTTCGACGATCTGGCAGAGAACTTACAGTTGTTCTAGTAAATAGCGGATTCGTTGATGAATGCATACAGAATGAGGTGGGAAGTTCCGTTGAACCTGTGCAAAGTTCACCTCCAATTTTAGGGCCATCCGATGGGAGAATTTTGCTTCAAGGACATAGCGCGTACTATTAAGTCGTTCAGAAAGAATTTCCCGGGAGTAAAAGGATACCGCTTCGCAGTGGCAACTGGCCTCTTTCGAAACACGCGCGTCAACGGGGTGGAACAAAATGTGCTCATCCCATGTTTGGGGAGTCAAATGGGAACACAACAAATTAACAACCATTTCACAAAACTGTGCTGATATGACTCGTGCTACAGACGAAATGGAAACAACACGACCGCACAGTCGCCCAGGGCCAGCGGCGCGATTTCTTCCAGCTTATCGGCCATTAGATTTTTGTCTGTGAAAACGCACTCCAAACGCGAAGACTTCTGACTGTCCCGCCTACACGGGAAGTCCAATCTGTGTTCACTGCAACCGGACGCTTCGACAACACCGACGGGAACGCATGGAGCCCACATGTCTCGTGTATGAAGGGCCTGAAAACCTTGGTTTCAGAAGATTAAAGTCGCTTATAAAGTGGTTATCTTTCAAACCTCGGGAGGAATCTCCATTCCATATAAATGTAGTTCGTCTGTAGCAGGAGTCGAAGACGGTGGACGGCGGACAACCGCCTCTACCCAAAGATACTGATCAGCTGGGCAAACTAAACACCAAACTGCCCCAGGAACACTGCTGAGTACATGTTTATCACACTGGATAGCGTGCAACCAATCATGAACGTACACTGCAGCCCGCCACCTTTACTCTCCGCATCAAACCGAATCGCAGTCCAGTCCGAAGCCAAAGAGGAGGAGGTCCGTAGGTAGTTCCAAATTCTCTTCGGTAACTCTTGTTTCACAGCAACCAAAATTTTCGCAATAACTTCACATTTAAGCGCATTTTCACAATCTAACCGCCCTCCCTTGCAACATGCTTGACCTATTGGGGTTCTTGAAATTCACTGTGCATAGTCGTCCGTAATTGCAGAGCCCACATCCTTTCTTATCCGCTGCACGCAAGCAAGTTCAGTGATAATCCGACAACAGCACCAACGTAGTCTAATCCTAGTCGTCTCTAGGCTGGGGTGTCAGCTGGAGTCACTATACGGGAAAGATCTACTCGAAATACAAGTGAAGGTTTGTGGACCGATGCTGATGATAAAAGTAATGTGACGACTGACAGATACAGCCATTAGAAAGACGATCACCTCACCTGTAGTGCTAGAGTAGAGCCTACAGATGAACTGAAGAATAACCTACATAACCTCGCATCAGGGGTAACACCGCCCTAACACTTCTAATGAAGCCAACATCTCCAACGCTTATTCAACGTTTTATTCAACTCATTAACCGCTGACGCTTCTCGGTAAAAATTTTCACGCGTCCACATGATAATAATAACGCCTGAGGGTGAACCAATACCACATGATGTAACACAACACACACTTTGTACTGATCAAACTCATCAACTTCGTAATTTGAGTTCCTCAATTTCGAAACTTGTTATTTCTCCAGCAGGATAGATCATGTTTACAGCTCTGTGGAAAAATTGCAGCTGCATAACAAAACTATAGCTAACATATGGTAACATCCTAAACATCCCCGTTAGTAGTAATCAAACCATCCTGGTACACTCTTACTCCATACTTAACGGTTATCAGTTGTGTATAGCTATCAACCAATATGCAATAGCTGTGCAAGTTAAAAGAGATTAGAGAATATATGTAGCTTAACCTGTTTGCCTCATAAGATTAAATACAAATATGTGCCTCTCCCTATTCTAACAGACCACCTGATAATCTTCCAATGTTGCTAAACATCTTTTCCATTCAACATAACGGCAGTGCATATTAGAACGACATCAGACTTCGGCTGTAGTCGTGTACTAGGAAAATCTGTGAGTCGATCACTTTCGCGTTATACGACAACAAATGTTTGTTAGAGATATATATTTTACTAACCAACACAAAATTATAGATTCTATATAAAAGATTTGTTCAGAAAATGTCAGATTCCATTATTCGACACACTTCACATGATCACTACGTTCTTCTGTTAATCACGTAATTCTGCTTTCCATTCTTGATTCCACGATAAATTCTAACGCGAGACAACATTCCATAACGTCCGGAAAATCAAAATCCCGTAACGGTTGGACAATTCCCGAAGTCTGAAAATCCGTCGATTTCAAGGAAATAACTGAGTCCAGACCAGAAGATCGTCCATTTCTCGGGGAAAATTGGGACCCTCCTATCTTCCTTCATCATCAAAAAGTTTCTACACATTTTTCCGGAACCGTCTACGTTGAATGATGGCGAAATTTTTCGACTGTTCATTTTCTCCATCCTGAAAAATCTTTTTTTCTGGGATGACCTTGAACATAAGGCCAACGTTAACCTTGTGAAGCAAAAATTGATGTAACTACTCATCATTTTTTTATCGCACATTGAAAATTTTGAGAACTATCGTTTTAGAAACAAGCGAGCCAACTGCCCCTTCATAAACTAGAACATTCCTGTATTATTATGTCCGTTTTGTTAATTTATTTCCATTATTGGTGTATTGTACAATTAACAATTATGTGTACGTTATGGGTTTCATGTTAAAATGTGTATACTGAACATGTTTATCTCAGAGTGTTTCTCACAGATGCGTTGCGATATATACCATTATTATTATTATTATAAGAATTGAAAAGAAACTTTGCTTAACTCCATTTAACGTTCCACTTTTCCCAGTAGTGTAGCCGCCGCTAGTTTGTCGTCCATTTTTCGGTTCTATCAGCTGACCCGTGAGACGTACGATAGTCCCTTTGTTATACAGTATATTTGAAACTGATGCCATCTTTGTCATCGACGGTACAGCATCAGCGCACACAGTTCGCTTAGTCTATCTCAATAACTCGAGCCATTCAGTCCCTCCACCTCACTCATCAACGTGCGCTGATTTTTGCACCCTTCGCGCACGGTGCAGATGCTTGTACACGATATTCTAGAGTCGCAGGCACAAGGTTAAGTAGTGGGGTACCCATAGCTCACTATCTCTACAGGAAACCGCGGCAGCATTGTCTTCTTAACTCTCCCGGTTGCTGAAAAACAGAGGTACGCATGTGAGAAAAAGCCATCAGCCCCAACCCCTGAGCACTTCACTTCCTCACTAGTTTCCAGCCTTCACCTGTTCAATCACAAGTCCATCCCGATTCCTGTACCCTTGCAGAATGGTTAAAGACGTTTATTTGTGTTCAGGGGCAGAACCCGGTTATTTGGCCAAGATCTCGCTGCGACTGACATCCGTTCGTAAATAGTCCGACTGGTGTGATATCACCTGCAAACATAAGGCTGTCTGAGTTCAGTTCAATCGACTGCTCATCAGCATAGTCAGGTAAAAGCGATGAACCCAGTACTGTGACTTATTGGACTCCACTGAATGGGATCCCAATACTGCACACAGTATCACGGACCCGTACGTTCAACGTCTTGCCTGTCAAAATGTTTTACATTCACTTGCGATGTTTGCAATAAAACACAACAGGCCGAAAGTTCTGCCACCGGAGGACGGCGATCATCATAATTAAAAGATTTCCCGAAATCCGGATAGCCAGCGTCCTTTCCCTAATTTCCATCCAAGGTTCAGATGATGTTATAAATACAAGCGAGGAAGTTTTTGAGGCGCGAACTTCGATCCAGGAAGCCGCGTTGTTAAGGGTTAGTCGAGCTCCGTCTAACAAGATAGTGACACGCTCGCTTCTCAGCCATCCTCTCCTGAGCTGTACAAGGCACACCGACCAAGTTCACCGGACAATAATCAGAGAAGTACCCTCTATTCTCTTTTTTGAGTAATGGATCTAACACCGAAATTTTGCAATTATCGTGGGCCGCTCCATTACCTATCGGTTTGGTGAACAATGTGGACAGAATCGCTGACACCGCAGCCATCATTTTTGACACCATCGTGTGCAGTTGACCTGGTTATATCTGTTCAATCGGAAGCACTGTAAGCTTCTTTCTAGCATCCTTCTTTGTGACAACTACATTTCCCATATCCCTGGAGGGACTGTGTAGTCCATTTGTGGTACTAAGGTCCCTTCCTCCTTTCTGCATCCTGAACGAAAATATTCTTAAATGCCACCGCATTCTGTCTAGTCTCCCTCAGTATCGGCACTGTCACTGCAAACACCCGCCCTACCTGTTTGCTGATCATAAAATGCGGTTGAAAATAGTAACAAAAACGCTTGGAATTCTGCGCAACGGCCGTGGCCAAGATCACTTCATACTGTTGGCGTGCCAACCCACTCTCTTTGGTATTCGCGCTCACCATTTTCTGTGGACTGTGTGCTTTCCACTGCTAGGGCCTGTGCAATACCCGGTCAGTGCTTTTGATCCAGTAGTGCCTAGCATTCACAACGCTCCTCTGTCACGGACTAAAAATCTATATTCCCCCCTTTCTAGGCGAGGAATCTCACTTTGCTATGGTCAGACGTTCATGTCTCATACAGTTTCACGGCATTTTGTCCTCGTCCATCACAGTTCAAGCCTTGCGCATACTATTTTGCCGAGTATACGCCCACATTCCAATATTTGCTGGTGAATTTTGGAATCAGAGGCATGCGCCTCATTGGGACTTCGATCGTTAATGCAATACGATCGCCGTGTACCGGGAGTCGGGAATGAGTTTGCTTTTAACACTATCTGTTGCTGAGAAACCATTTGTCCACGACGAATGGTTACCTTAGTCCTTCAGACGTTGCACTGCGTCCAATTTGCCGTCGCGTAGGGTGGGTTTGCTTTGTATAAGCGTCTCAGATTCACAAGTTGTGGATTTTTAACTTGTTTGTCTTCTGTATACTTGTGTTAGATGTGTCGGTGGGACCATTAACAGCACTTGTAAGGGACGATGCAGCAACCCATTGCTGACTTGTTCCACCCAGTGTACCCAATGACAAAATTACAAGCTTCACCCTTGGACACTATTCCTTGCATGCCAGAGTTTGGGTCCCCAAAGCATAGACGGTTGTTTGACGTTTGTGTGTCTAGGTTCTGGGACTTCATCTTCATAGTGCACCTCCCTGTGACCAAGTTACGGAATTTCACCCACTGGTGTCGTTACTTCTTCTCTTCCTGTCTCTGCTATAAGGATATCCTCAATTAGCGGTCCCATCACTTTCGGGTGCGATATCTCAACTCAATCGCTTGCGTCTCCATATACCTTAGTGTTCATCATAACTGAACTAGGCCTAATCACTACAGATTCCGCAGCCGACGTTCCAGTGGGTGCCGGATCCGGTAATAGGGTTTTGATGGAAGCTATACTGTGATTAGGACCCAAGCACGGAAATTCTTATTGCAGCTGCTGCAGGAGATAACGGGTATTCCGGCCTTAAACTCTTAACCGTTGTTCTCAGTAATTCGTCCCCAACATACTTTGGCTTATACCTTGAAATCAACACCCAGAGTATCTGGCGTGAAAGTTATAAACAACATGATAGCGTTAGAAAATTCTTTTGCATTTGACAGTGGTCTATATGGATCAAGCCATCTTGAGATCTCAGCCAGTAGCGGCCTTGATTTTCCGTCCCCTCATGCATCCTGACATCTTCAGTGCTTCAGGCGATGAACTTTTCCATACTTACTCTCCTGTGGTAGCCCAGCATTCGTAAAATAGTAGCCGTAAATCCTCCCACAGCCATTTTACGTTTAGTTGCACACTGCATGATATCCAGAACAGTCACTTATTGACACATTTCTATCCCTTTCTGCCAGTAGCTTGCATCTCGCCTTTACATATTCTAAGTAAGCTCTAGGAGTCTTCGTCACAGTCATCTTTTCTCCTAGCAGGTTGGCTCATTTCTGCGCCTGCCTAATCACCTACACGTCAGCTGAATAGCTTTCGCTATGCTCGTCTGATCGCGCAAAGACGTGGTCCCATGCCAAAAGACGGAAGTCTAGGAGTCCTCAGATTGAGCCATCCGCTTTGCGATACAGTCCCATAAAAAATTATTCAAACCCTAAACCACAACGTGGGCTGTCAAACGCAGTCGTCAGGATTACACCTAGAGCCGGGCACACTGCACTTAGAATTATTCGGCCGGCCTGTATTTATTCAATCGTGTTCAGAGGGCTTTAATATCGGGTGTTTTGTAGGAGGGGTAATTGGGGGTTTTTTGGGTCCTTTCAGTATGTTTATGGAGTCTTAAGTAAGCGACATACAATATCGATATCGTTCTTTCCTCTCAACGCGAAATCCATACCACGAGCTCGGTCAGTATTCATGTTGAATTCGGCGCGGATGATCGGGAGACTTTGTCATCAAAAAGGGTTGACACGGAGTCGCCTTTAAACTGAAGATACTCTAAAATGTACGTTTGGCGATGTCAGCCAGTCTTTGTGCTGCCTTAGCGGCATGACCTTGTAAATTACTTAAGAACAGCTTTTGGAATAAAGGCGGCCTGGTTAAAGCTCCATTCTCTAGAGGCTGTCAAACAGAGCCATTATAAAGAGGTGAACTCAACAAGGACTGAACTGACCGAAAGAACGTCTGGGCATTGGTGGTGTGCTACTAGCCTCCTTCGTGGTCGCTTGAACGTTTACAGGGTTCAAGAGAGGGTACAAAACAACATTTCTCAAGTAATTCTCCACAAGAACCGTCTGAAGCGGTTACTTGTCAAGGTGGTAGGTGACGTTCAGCTAACTGCAACCGCGCATAAATTTACGCTGACAGGCACCATAGTCCAGTTGATTCACTTGAAATCAGTCGAACAAAATAACAAGGTATTCCCGCAAGTTAAGAAAGTCGTTGATAGTGTTTACGGCATGCCGAAGTTTGACTTCGTCAGCAAACAATAACAACAGGGGAGTTATCAAAAGAAAAGAGTCGATAAATTTTGAAAATAGAAGCGGCCAAGAGTGTACCTTGAAGAACCTCATTGAAGCTAGGCTTTAAGATAGAAAATGCACTACTCACGCACATTCTATCAAACAACCGTTAAGACATGACCCAAGCCATCAAGTGTGGTAGCTTTGCACCTCATATTCAAGAGGTTGCCGACTAAACCGGCGTCGTCCGCGTGGTCTAATATTCTGGCGAAGCCGAGGTGGACAACGCTAATTCCGTTGCCTGAATCAACTGCTTCAGTCCAATGATCAGCGGCTATCAACAGGTTCGTGACGAACGACTGGTCCATGCAAACGCCGTGCTGTACATTAGAGAGAAAGTCACAGGAGGCGGAGTACTTGTAGAACGTGTCATACACAACAGCCTCTAAAATTTCCCGGAGCCCGCTGGAAGGACAATTGGTCTGTAATCACCGGGATAATTACGTTTAGCACCCTTAAAAATGGGTAAGATGCTCGGGACTTCGCAGCTGCTGGATACTGTCTCCTGGAAGACAAACTCCCTAAGCGGTGTGCAAAATGTGTCAACTGGTCGTTCAGCCGCTTCATACAAGGCTCTGACAAGTATGGTGTCGGGTTTCGGGGAGCCGTTTCTAAGGCGCCTGAACTTAACAGACACTACCGTTGCGAGAGATTACCAGTGCGGTTGCTGTCATTTCCAGAGTCAGGGCGAAGCTAAAAATACTGAAGGCGACCACGCAAAAGTGCTTTTGTAAAGCCCGACAAGGACAATAACAGCTTCAGTGTCGGATGTAGTTGGATCTGGGAATACAGGAACCCCAGATTTCGCATTGCGATTTGACGCTAAAATCGGAAAAGGGAGCTCAGGTCAGGAACAAAGAGCTCGGTAAGATGTTGTTGATCATCATCATAAGCTGAATTGGTGATGTGCACCGAGTTCTTAAGGTGACGTACATTTTCTGGCCATCTTCAAACCCTCAGAATCCTAAGGACGTCCAGGCATACCAATTCTTCATGATAAGCTTGAGTGTCCGAGAGTGCAGTTGAGTCGAAGGCTAATTCTGTTTGATGCCCGACAATTGTGTGATTCACCAATGGCTGCGGAGAAGATATTACTTAGGGTGTTATAGAGATTACCAGTGGACTGGTGGTGAGGGGTAAAGTTGCCCCAAGACTGCGCTGTCAGTTAGCGACACTGTTTTCTTGCATCAATTTCACAAAAGTTTCTCAGGAAATCGATTCCTGAACAGACAAGATTCTCGTTACAAGTGAAGTCAAATAAGATGACAGAGTGGCTACTCAGTCCAAGTATTGAGGTGAATAGGAGGTGATCCACCAGCAAACTTTCTGTGGTGAATATTGTTGTGAACCCTTCTAAGCGGTGCGCTGGCTCGTTCTAGCTTTTGTCATTCGCATGGCAGAATTCGGATTCTCGTCACGGTGATAGTCGACACGAAAATACCTTGGTCCCGAAAAGTACAGCGACTGTCCCGTATTATCTCCCAAGACAAGCCAAAAGACGCGTTCGAAATATAAAGCTTTGTTCCTCTCTAAAACGTGTGCGACAAAGACAACAAATAAAAAATACTTATACGATGCGTGGTGGTCAAACAGAGAAGGACAGTTGACGGAAAAAATAGTTAAGGTAACTGATAGGCATAGCGGAATAAAAAGTCAGGTGGGTAAAAACTAGCCAAGGCCACTCTCTTGGCCGCTCTGAGCAGGTCTGCTAACTAGGACAGTCAATCGTTTTTTCCTTCCTCACGGCGAAGGCGCCTTGGGACGGTAACAGGGTGGTGTTGTATCGTAAATCAGAACGCAAAGAAATCGCAACGAAAGTAAACGACATGTATGTAATTTGACCCACAAATGTAACATATGACATTAAACCAGTGAACGAGTTAGAGTTAAACCAATCATAGTCGCGATGTATCACGCGAGTGTGTGAGTAGCCGATCAGATACGAGGTGAATGTAATAGATGTACACACACGTACAACAGGTGGGCGCAATGACAAATGTGTAGCCCAGCCGCGGTGAGTTATGGCCAGCAGGCTGTCGGGTGAAACCAGAGGTGTGCTCTAGGAATCCTAATACATCGTTTGTGTGAAAAGTGATTTTATCGGCAGGACTGTTGGTGCCTGTGTGTAATAAAACTGGAAAGTTAGTTTTACGTAAGCTGAAGCCCCCATTAAGAGGATATGCGAAAATCCTTATGTGAATAAAAGTTTTCACCCAGATCGTAAGAGTTCATCTGTTGAAGCAACAGAAGATAAAGGGTGGCTGAACACCCCCAGTAGCCAATGATTTGAGCCGTTCGGGTTAATGGATCACCAAACTGTTTCCGGAATTCACCGAACACTGATTTTTTATAAAGGAGAGCCTGAAGTAAACGGCGGATGCGGAGCGCCAACCCCTCTTACATGTCTGCATTTCTTTCAGGGCCCTGAATGCATATCCTTTAGGGCGAGCTGAGATTCTGGATAGGAGCTGGTGAGCAACGATTCCGTTACATCAACAGACTGGAGGCCTCCTGGAAGAATAAAGCCAGTGAAGCTCTGATAATTCATCTACTACACCAAGCGCATCTGTGTACATGCACGTTACAGAATCCAGTGCAAACGAGTGAGAAGTAGCCTGGGATTGTGAAGGAGGTAGTCAGTTTGAATTACAGCCAGAGTGAAGTTCGTCTACTCTGGAGGGGCTATCTACATTGAGTAGTTGATGCGATTACGTCCTCAAGGAGAACCAAAAAGCGACTGATGTACGCTCGGTGAGTGGATCCTAATAAATTCCGTATGTCTCTAGAACGATCCGGGTGGAACGGATACTCAACAGGAATAAGGCGAGGCCGTTGGAAGAACTGCTTCAGAGTATGTGGTGCCTTCCGTTGGAAGGTGACAGTGGTTCTGAGTAGCCGCGGATTAGTTTCGCCCTACTCCGTCCTGGGGCACAGAATTCAATGAGCACGCTGCACTTGGACAGTAGTGAGCATAAATGCACCTGACGGGAATCACCACTGGCTTTTGTTGCGTTCCTGATCGTTGCCGAAAGAATGGCAGGCTTCACTAGCGATACCATTGCGAGATCGACCAATGGTGCTGGATAATTTGCAAACGAGTGCCAGTCTGTGTTGTTCAACTGATATTACACCCAGATTGACCCGAGCCCCGGAGTTGTCCATCGGTTCCTGCTCCGCTAGACTAAAGAATTTTGCTATAAGGTGCATTAGGTGAAACACTGGCCCCCTTAAAACGTTCTACAGGCGCGCACTTGACAATCAGGGATTAAGAACAGACTCGCAGGGAAGGTCTCGAAAACATGATAGCAATTTCATTGCATAGTGCTGAAAACAACAGAGAATACAAGTGTGTAGCGGAACCAAGAAATGAATCAACAAGGTAACAAAATAGTC
>LUCH01008357.1:0-12789 GCA_013368495.1 Paragonimus heterotremus | reverse complement strand
ATATCTGTTGGTAATTCTGGGTTTGGTGACACCATTCGCACCAACACTCGGTACTGCAGACCTTCCAACTGAAATGCACGTAAGACGCACATTGGCTAGACGAAACGCAAGCAGGTGAGTCGGCCTTTAAGGTCGTCGGAGTGGAGTTATCACGAACGTATAGTGTAGGTGCACGCATGTGCATCCACCAGCCTCCAATTTGTCCATGCTAATGTACTGAGGGGGAGTGGTCGTAATATATTACTCACATCACCGCCATTCAGTAGTGGGGCTAGAGCATAGATTTTAATATTGAAGTGGCTGCAGGAAAAATACACGAGGAAACACCGGAAAACAACATCGCATGAAATGGTTCTTGGTAGGTAAAGGAACTGAGCATTGGTGTCTGTGGCATCTGTGACAGCCCGGGCCCAGTACCGTATGCAGATGAGTGTTTTTGTTTGTTGTCATGATGAAACGCATAATCCATGTGTTACTTTCCTGAATAAATAATCCTTGCGCCATTCGTGTTCTTGACTTTCAACAAATGTTGCCGTGACCAGGATAGAAGGGTGAAGATCCTGTGGCCGCAGCCGTTCGAATTTGGGGACGCCCGGAGTTTCCTGGAGGATTTCGAGGACGTGACGGAGACAGTCGGAGTCAAGACTGACGGAGCAAACCTGGTGGCCCTGCGGATGCTGCTCAAAGGCAGGGCGGAGGCAAAGCTGGATGCGGCGTGAAGGGGCTCCGCAAACTTGGGGTGGGCCGCCTAGAAGGAGGCGCTGATCGCCGGGTTCGGCAGCTCAGCCGACTGCTAGGAGGAAATGTGGTGGTTCAAGGGCACCCGGCTTGGCCCAGGTGTAATGTTTTGTACACTATTTTCTATTTCATAATTCTGATTGTTATTCACACTTTTCACCTTCCTCAACTTCACATATACAGCCAACGTTTAAACCAATTTAATCGAATTAATCAATAATCAGTCAATACAACTCACTCACTTCTCGGGTCAGGAAGCCTTGCGTTCTCTCTGCGTCCAGTGCTGCTAGTAAGCAGGTTTTTGGAGAGTTGGAAGTTAACGCAATCAACCGGCTATTGAGGCAGAATTTCCATATTTATCTGTCATCGGAATTATCTCAGTTGTGGCCTCCAAGATTATTTAGGAATAACACGACAGATTGTATCCATTGGATACTGCATTCGGTGTAGTGGAATTCTAGACCAACGCATTTTAACGAACTATTGTGAATCACTCGTTTCCATTTTTATCACCATTTTGATCTCGTGTGCATACCTGAATTTTGTATAGTGTTTAAATTGACTACACAGAAGTCGATGCTCTGGTTTATGCCGTGCTGCTGCGGGCAGCAGTGTCAAAACCTTGCCACATTTGTACCAGGACTCAAAACAATGCATGTTGTTAGTCTACTTTTTCGAGGAAATGCCACCAGTAGTCCCGGATAAGCTCGGGATGGCTCTCGTCGTAAATCCGATGACGTTGGAACAGATGGTTGATGCGGCTCAACAATTGCTAGCAGATACCTTCCCGACAGTCAACAGGGTAAGGGCAGGCGAACAAAGTGATTTGAGTGAACTTCGAAGCGCAGTGGAGAAGTTGACTCAGCAAGTGGCGGCTTCGAAGGTGAAGAAGGAGGATAATCGTAGCGACGTCTGTTATAGATGCGGAAAACGTGGAAACTGGCGAAGAGTTCGCCCACTTGGCAACAAAAAGCCACACTCAAGTAAACTATTCAATGATTGTCTCTTGTCTGGAAAGAGAGATCCGGTAATTGGGACAGTTGATAGGACGGTAGTTCAGACTAGGTTGGAAATCCATGTTAGCTCGGAGTGCTGTCTGATTAGCACTGGGGGCGCGATTTTATTGATTGGGTCGAGGCCGGGAAAGGTAGTTCAGCCGCGTACGATGGTCAAGCGAACAGTCGGTGGGTTTACATTCAAAGTTAGTGGCCCGGTACAATATGATGTCCGAATCGATGGTCACGTATTCAAACAACCTTTCGTTGTTTCCCCGACGCAAGTCAGACCATAGTGGGAGCGGATTTTCTCGATCCCACTGAGGACGTAATCGACTTGAATCATGATAAACTTGTGAAAAGGTATGGTGTGGTTCCATTAATGGGAAAATGCAAACCCCAGCTTGGACAGCTTGGAGCGAACGCACCCTGGACAATATTAACTTGTGACAACCGTTGCAAATTCCGAAAATTGTTCACCACAATTCAGGACCCACATGGCTATTGTGACTGAATTGAACATGAAATCTCCATCGAGCTAGACCGATTTCGATCATTTGGCTCCAGAAGAACTCCAGTATACCTGCAGCCGGAACTTGAGTGATAGGTGGTGGACATGCTTAAGGAGGGACTCACTGAGCAAATTGATAGCCTGTTCAATTCTCCTGTTCTGTTGGTGAGGAAGCCCAATGGGAAATTTCGATTTTGTTTTGACCTCAGACGGCTCAGTGAGATTGCAAACAATAACGTCGTAGCAGTCCCAGCGGTGGCAGAGACTCTCGATAAGCTACAGATTGCCAGGATATTTAGTGTTAGACCCGCGGTCTGGATATTGACAGGTTCCAATCAAGTAATCAGACTGAGATAAAACGGCGTTCACAGTGGGAGAAAAGCAATACCGCTTCATATGTATGCCGTTCGGGCTATCAGGCGTCCCGTTCACTTTCAGACAACTGATGCTGAAGATGCTAGAGGGAATGAGCAAAACTGTGGTCTATAGAGACGATATCGTCATCTACAGCGGGAATGAGACAGAGCAAAACGGACACGTTGCAGCTGTGTTGCAGAAGATTAAACAAGCCGGTTTACGAATCAACAGTTCAAAGTGTCAACTGGCGAAACTAACGGTAATACTACTAGGTCACAAGGTCGGTCAGGGCGAAATCCAACCAATTCCCGAGAAACTGCTTACGATCGAGGCCATTCCGGTGCCAACATCGAAGAGGACGTTGCGACAGTTTCTCGGTCGTGTCGGGTTTTTAGATGCTGGCTAGCTAATTACAATACGTTGTAAGTAGTATCGGTAAAACCAAGCATCTAAATAACATCAGAAGGTTATGCAACCGAAGTGTAATGTAAATAACGGACAAATATAACGAGTGAACTTACAGCAAGGATTCGGACAAAGTACGGAGATGTAATCCGTGGGTGTGTTAGTGGAGTGTTCGGTGGAATCCTATAGATGTCAACGTAGGGATCTACAGGATGGAAACACTGTGTAGTCCACGGAGCACCGTAGTTGTGTTCTATACACCGGCGCACGAGAGACCCAGACGAGTTGTGATCACATGTGTGCACGGTCTCATTGTCTTGTCAGCTCCGTTGAGTACACTGGGTGGAATCACTTGCCGTAGGCTAATGTCTGAGATGAGGTTGGTTGTGTGTGTTGTGTTTGTGTGTGTGTGTGTGTGCACATGATATTTAGTGCAGTGGTTCTTGACAGGCTAACAGGGTGAGGGAATGGCCAAGGCACATCCAAATCCGGAACGAAACGTTTCTGGGCTCACATAGATGGGTTGTCCATAAGACTGGGTGGCCCCAACTCGGTAGGTTGAACCAAATGAGGCCGTCACATTGACAAAATGTTTCGAATCCACCAGATGCGGTAGTATGACAGGTTTCGTTATTCCACTGGTGAGCCAAGCTGGGCGGTGTTCACGGACTCGTTCAGATGAGAGTCTGGTCGTGCGGCCAACCTAACTGGTACCACAGGAACAAATGAAGTATACACAGAACGTGGTTGCAGAAACAGACACTATCTTTCAGACGTGGGCATGGAACCGGACTGGACGTAAAGTGGACACGTAATTTAGTGGCGTAAAATGGTGTATTTACCGCCCTGTCACGATCCGCGTCTAACCGTGTGTACGGTCACCCCGAATCACATCCAGCTGAGGCATGCAGTTAACTGAGATTGCAGGTGGTGTCTGCGCCAGAGTACCTTCCGATGTGAAGAGGGTTTTCGGGCCGGTGAATGTGTGGACGCACGCGCAGCTTGTGACAGTGAGCACCACTTAGACACCAGACGGCTTGATACGTGATAGGTGCGAGAGGACGGGACGGTGGCAACGGATATACGCTCAGGTGTATATCGACCTTGCGAGCGCCTACAAGGTGCACAATTTGCCTACCTAAAATATCTTTTTTGGGCACACGGTGCAATCGTTTTCGTCCCCTCTTTTTCGGCTCACCATGTGATTGGTCTGGGTGATACCGAATGCTCCAACGTGCACATGTACACTCATATTCATCGGCCCTAAAACCCTTTTTCCATATCTGAGCGAATGTGTGTGCGTAGCCATCACCATGAACGTCCATGAACGCAGCCTTTTACTATCTATCGGTAGGTGGAAAAACTGTCCTGATGGAACAATCAATTAGGGAAATACTGTATTTTTGTCCGTGTTTTGTCCATTAGCACTTACTGGCGCATGCTTGCCCCTAGATCAGCGTTGTCCTTCATGCGCTGAGACGGCTACGGAGAAGTCGGTGCACACTCAGGTGTCATCGATCGTGCATCGTGGTGGCCAAAACATTGGGACAATGGGGTCGAGCGACTTTACTGCCAGTGGATGCACACCCCCACCCTACCTACAACCAACTGATCTGACTGTGGTCAATTCGCCTTACCCGACTCGGTGAAGGGGCGTGTCCGTCGGGTAAGCCCTTTGGTCTGCACTCCGGACTTTTGCGCCAGACCGAATGACGGAGCATATCCTATGTACTCAGTGGATTGTTATAACTGGGCCTGACTCGATCGCATCGAATCACAAACAAGCATGAAACGTTCAGACCCTAATCGGATTAGAAAACAGACATAAGTGTACAGGACAGGTGACAATCGCGACGATCCCTACAACATTAGGTAAGTACATCAATCCCAAACGTTATGCGTTACTTGTTCAAGCCATCACAGTTAAGCGTTCCACTGCAACAGAAGTTTTGTGAACAATACATGTCGGTCAGTAAAGTACTCAGATAAAACGTGTTGTGTGGGTCTGGTGGATACTCTGTCAGTGTTTTTATTGTACATCATAAGATAGTGAAAAAGAAAGTGGCTACGTTATGGGTTTGTGCTTAAGTTGTCTACAATCACGGGCTGCAACTAAGCCACACTTTCAGAGAAGTTGACACATTTCCTCACTTTTTGGAGATAAACTCTCTTGAGCTGGAATGGCTGCGGTAAACCAATCGAAAACAAATTTTGAGTGAACATGCTTCAGCACGTTGGTCTATGTAACGTGCTCAAAAGAGCTCATGTCAAGCGACCATTCCGGCTCCACTAATCTACCGGTGAGTCGTCGGGAATTCGTTTAACGTCGTGTTGAACAACACTTATATCTGATTACAGCTTTTGCGTTTAGAGAAACTTTTCAGTCAGCCTCTCCTAAACAGAAGGACTAGACTCAATTTTCTCCCTTTTTAGAGCTCATCACAAAAATAAAACTAGATTTCTGTGCTTTATTTTAGAAGAGGACGGCTGGATAATGCATCTGAATTTAAAAACTGCATTCACAAAGTACCCGTGCTCTTGTCTACGTTTCCAGATGACCGTTCTGGCGCACGTAAACTATGTGTTAGAACGATTATTATGGAACACTTAACGCATTTGTTAAGTTAACCCTGTTCGAACACAAGCCTACGAGCTCCGTCCTTCAACAGACCTGAATGCAAGTTGAATAAATATGATCGAACATATTTCTTGTGTTAGGAAAAATCAGACATCTATTTGTGTTTGGCTCACACTAGGGTCATTTAAAGTTGATTAGAGTATTCGAGCCACTATTTTCAAATTGTTTTTGTTGAACTAGAGCTCAATTATTGTGTAGACTTTTAGGTTGAGATGAATAGAATGTGTAGTTTGACAGACTCAATAATTTAGAAGAGGCCCAACTGCGAAAAATCTGGACTTTGGCTACGAAGCTTCGTAGCTCAGCTGGTGGAGCATTTGTCGCGTTTGGGCATGTCGTTTCTGTCGCTCGTTTGAATCCAGCCGAAGTCCGGAATTGTCGCAATTGGGTCTGTTATAAATAGAATACATTTGCATAATTGTTCTGACTGAGCCGTGAACACAGTTGAAAAACTCATGACATAAGGAACAGCCAATCCATTACACATATTGCGTATCATTGAAAGAAGGCCTGTTGCTCAATAGGATTGTTGTGACTAACATCTTCAAACTGACACTGATCTCCTGATCGTCCAATTATCCAACAAGTGAGACTTATTCGAATTTGAATGTTCTTGAAAAATGTGTGAATAATACTTTAATTTGACAGTGTAGTGTTAATACACTTCTATGTATGTCGGACTGTGCCAAATAGAAATGAACATCAACTGATAGCTCTGTAGAATGCCAACGGTTCACGTAGTCTTCAGCAGACTGGCCAGAACATTAAATTGTGACAATTAAGTGTGATGTAAATGACATATCCAGCTTGGTAATGATCTTCCAAGCCGTAACGATTTATACGTAACTGTTTATCATTCGCCCTGATTTAATTTACTGTTTTTGTTAAGCGGTTGCAGAGATTGAACGAAATGTAGACATTCCACAACATACGTTTTCTTCCAGCTTTGATAAATGAATGTTTCAAACTGATAAGGTGCTAACTGGATTCACTAGACTCATGGTTGATTAACGATTCAAGGGTTTACAAGTACAATCTGATATAAGATATAAAGGACCTCCATGAAGTACATCTTGGACAGTAGTTCGGGAGCTGCAACGTCTATTTGCCATCGCTTCCGCTGTTTGAAGAAGCTGTTTCATGACATCAGTTGTGGGTTGCAATAAGTTTACAAATTATATTGTGCATGGACTAAATATTTTCCAATAGCACTCTGATAATTTTGTTCACATCATCCACTAACCATTTCGAAAGATGTTCACAAATCATGTTTGAAAACCGGCGCATGATTGATTCAAAGTAGCGCATTTGACAACGGTAAGCGCTAGAACTGGTACAGAAAATTTTAAAACTGATCAGTAAAAGACGACACCCAAACGGGTTGACTCTGGAATGAAATGGATGTCAATAGCCTATAACGTGTATTGGCAGTTGTGTTTCTCCGCGAATGATCAATCCAGTAGTTACGTTATGTGTAAATGTCAGTCTAATGAAATTGGTCGTTTTATTTTGGTTTTCAGATAAAGAAATACACATGTAGAACCACTTCTAGAGACAGTGGAAAAAACCCACCAATATCCATTAGTGAGTATGGGCAACTGTTTACGGGTGACAATGTTACCACACTGAATGTGAAGTCTAATTAATGGTATCCGCTTTTCACTGACAAACATTACTGCAGGAGTCCGTTTCACAGCACCACTACGTTGATTCCGTACATGCCTTCAGTGTGTTCTATAAAGCACAGACGAACGTCTTTAGGCTGACTATACGACCACTACTACCTACAGCGTCACAGAGGGTCTCTGGATTGCACAATCTGATTATCTGTTCCCAGAGGGTGTCCATTCTTCACTTTCGTCCACTATAAGTCATAGAAACTTTTCGTATAGTCACATGTCAGCCATTTGGAAGGGTAGCAGCGGGAAATGCTTTCAGTTATGTTCACTAGATAAAAGATCGAATCACCGAACAATATAAATCAGTTTCACAAGTACCAAATATTTTCCAACAGTATCCCACCGCAGGCAGAGAACAAGTGATTTTCCGATTTTTATCTTATTTCAGTCAATAACAGTAAAAGAAATTGTATGTCAATGTCCATAAAAACGTAATTCATTTTCTAAACGAATATGTTCACATATATGCTTTACGTCTACAACTGAACACAACTTGAAACCATTTGAGGTCTTCGCATCGCCTCAATCAGATCAATCACTGTGTTTAAGTCACCGTCGGCAGAGCAAATAACCTTCCTCAAATAACTGTCTCGTTGTTGGAACCCCATTGTGCGCAAAACGTCGATGCGTGGGCTAGGTACGCGACGATTTTCATAGGTCAAATAATTTGCCAGTGCCTTTAAAGTCAAGTCAACAAGATTTTGGTTACCAGAGGGGGTTACTACGTTGTATTTCTGTGACATTGTGATGTGCTGTGGAGAAGTTTCGCAAGGTGAAAGCACAGGTCGTTTGGCCCGTGAAACCGATGCAAAGATGCGCAGGCATCTTATGTTTTGTTTCAACATTGCTTCAACCGCATCCTTGAGATCATCGACGTCATGAATTGAACAGTAATCCACGCCATCTGCACAATAAAGCAGTGGAAATAAAATTATTAATCAGAATTTCAACTGAAAATGCTAATTAGGTCGTCAGTTTCTTTTGTAAAGTATGTTTCTTAAGGCGGCTCCACTGAACAGAACAAGTTTTATTTTACCTTAATATGTGGTAAACTACGAATCTACATATGACAAATGGTTCCGTTACTGCTCAAAACTATATATGCATATCAGTGATGCACCACCGAATGAAAATTACGCAGCTTGACATTGCGCAGATTTCTTTTGTCTTCGCTTTACACCTCAAAGTAAATCACCAGTACTTGTGTCCGGTGCTAACTCACTACCTAGTGCAAACGGATGCTTATGGTCAGTGATTGTGTATGTCTACATTACCGTCTTCTTTTGGCCAAATGTTAAATTGCAGCTGGGCTGTTTGCTTGCACAATCTATACACCAAGAGGACAACTATTTACTTCTATGCTTTTAGTGATTACATTCTAAATAGTCCTTTTCTTTTGCTCCCTAGAAAGAACATGTCCCTGTCTTCCTAGTGTTTTAGAAATTAAGCGTCGATATGAACCACTGATGTCCCGTTGTCTACGATAATACTGTCGATACTGAGTTTTTTGGATCACCGATAGACCATCCGCCTAACAGAAAGTGTTCGTACACTTTTGTGTTAGTGAACTCCTCCCCCCGCGCACACGACCAGTACTAATCTAACCAAAGTAGAATGTTGAAACCGATTGACGTTATCAGTCATTACGGTAAAGAATTACTGATAAGAATCACACTATGAGCTTCACCATACAACTGTCGCATTGCTTTGGCAGTCCAGTGCAAATGCACACATGCCCGATCGTGGCCTGAACAACACGGACAGGTGACGGCAAGAGATTTACTGTTCGATGATGAGGTTGAAAAGTAGTCCCTTTTAGGTAAACGATGTTCACTCTACTGATATCGTGCTAGATCGTCTCAGTCTTTTAGTGAACCCCCTTTGAGAAGCATACTTTAGGTTGTTGTATAGTTTCTGAGACTGATTGAATGAATTCGTATAAACAGTGAAACTCATATTAACGCGCATCTATTCTAGTGGTAAAGTGTAGTCGGCCAGTTGCAGTTAACTCTAACTGAAGTGAATGACAAAAAGTAGGTATACTTCGAAGTTTTTTTACAAACGGAGCAGTATAAATGAACAAATGCGTTGATTCGTTTCATAGTATTTTGCGGAAGGTCTACCTGTTACAAATATGATAGTCATATGTAGTTCTACTAGATACACAAGTCAGTTACACCTATGTAGATGCTGGTTTGTTGGATCTACCTTTTCAATTCCGAAGTTATCAATCTTATCAAATCACAAAAATCCTAAGTAACTCACCGAACCATGTAATGAAAATATTGTCAACATGTGTGTTCAGAATTGTTTTAAGTCTGCTTCTCATTTTTTCCACGGTGCTTTCATCCACTGTTCCATTTATGCGCCATCGGTCAACTTCAATTCCAGTGATGGAGCGATCAGATCGGGTGACAAATTTGAACAGCATCTCGTTTTTAAATTTCGGGCTAATCAACAGTTACTTCTTTCGTTTATTAAGCGTTATTGATTCATATGTGATTACCTAATTTATATATGATATTATTTGCTTGATTGTGTAGTGCTGTTCAATTAGCGAGGTTGTGAATTACATGGAGGAATCACTGACAGATTGTCACACTTTCACTGGTGAAACAACCAGCACATTGTGAGTCGCTGCATTCTGTCAGCTGACGGATGAACAATTGATTTTTTCTAATTGATTCTTCTACTTAAAACCACAGCAATGAAAGAAATGGTTTACCTAGATTGCGTTTGAATCTGGAATTTATCTGCTTTGTTTGCCAGGTATCTATGTAGGTCATGTGGTTTGGAATTAACTGATGCACACCTGTTTCCGGAAAACACATTCATGGTGATACTTCAGAAAAAGTGCTAGCCAGTCCAAAACAAATTGGTTCAATGAACAAAATGTGCACCTTTTGATTGGTAAGTGACTGAGATTGAGTTGTACTCCGATCTTATGCAATGAAGAATTAGCGTTCACACAGAAAAGTTGTACATTGACTATCGGTGAAATTTGTTTGTCTTTTGGTTGTTGGAATAATAGGGTGCCCACTTTCTGGCTGTATGAGAGAGTTTAGTCAACTGGAACCCTGGGAACATCCAACCAGAGTTCATCATATCCATCAGTGACTGTTTTGGATATGTTCACTAAAGTGAAACATCGGTTAGCTTTGACTGACTTTCAGTAATTCCAACTTGGTGTCTATTTTCTGAAAAACTCAAGTGGCTTCAGGACATTTTACGAGAGGGTTCCACAATATCGATGAATCAATCGGACTGCAATGGGTTGCAGAATTAAGTCCCATATTTAAAACAGTGTGTGAAACTGCGCTCCGAAGAATTAATGCAATCCGATTTCGTTCCAAGTTGCACAACTCGTGAAACAAACTAAACGACCGAGATGGGCCGTGTCTTAATTGATCGCTCTGAATACCGTGCTAGTGTACTATGCGTGAACTTACAGTACGCTAGAAGTACTGGTTCCAAAAGTACATGGTACAGGGATTACACGCATGAACACAATGCTTTTATGTGGTACCTATCAGTAACAGTCAATCAAGTTTTAAATGCACAAATGATATCTGGTACACGTTTTCTTTGTGCAACAACGTCTATCAGGGTAGGTTTATTGATCTAAATGTTGATATTGTGAGTATAGTTTTTATTGATTGTTTTTCGGAAATAATATATTTTAATTATGGCAGACTCTTGTCATTTGCTTAGTGTCATGAACGCTCTGTCCATAATATCAGGAGAGGGAATACGATAATGTTCGTTGCATCCAACGGTTTCAGATTTGCTATACTGATCCTAATCTGTGGTTATGTTTCAATATTGAGTAGCTCATAATAGATAATTTAAGTAATCAACGTTCATGTGCACCAGTGACTTCTTCATTGAGGTAAAATATGCAATCGGCGTCGACATGGCTCACTGCCTTTCTTTCGGATAACTCTTTTGATGACAATGCTGTGTCCATGATACCATGATTTTCTTTTACGATTAAATCAAAACCTTTTGAATCTCAACGCGGTAGGTCGCCTCGAGGCGAGCAGACAGTCCAGGACATGATGTACACACGCAATGGGTACACAACTTGGTCTTCAACAAAAACAACTCTGAGCAAGGAACTACCGAAAATCTATAACTTGCGCAACTACAATGAAGGTGTTGCCATTGCCTTCTTACTCTGCTGAGGTCACTGAATGCAAAGAAGTAAGTCACTGTACATGCTGGATCATTTCGTCCGAAAATGAACAAACACTTATCCCAAATGTTATATCTTAATATTGTTAAATTGTCCGAACTATAAGCGAAAGCTTCCTCTTCTGGAGGTAAAATTCTAATGATGTATCTCCAACCATCTAAACGCTTAGATCGCCCGTTAATCCTTGACACCGTCGTCCAAATGTTTCATACACAATACAATTAGGTAGCGTACCATCCTGATGCACATATGAACATTCCGAAGATGACATTACTTGTGTGACCGAAATCAGACAAGATATGTCAGAGCTCGGTAACTTTAGAATTGATCTAATCTTATCTGTTGTTCACAACAATTGGGCCGATCATGCGGTTTTCAAGACAACCAGCTGAACCTATCAACAACATCTGTATTTCAAAATGTGGTACAGGTAAACCTTTGTCAAGGTCGAAACTGGTCATTCGAATGTCAAATTTCTTACGTGCTAACTGAACATTACTAGCGGCAGAATGCCCTGAATAATACTGAACATGAATAACAAGAGACAGAACAGGATCCAACTTTCCAGGTCGGCTGTAGTAGTTAGTAACATTTGAGTTTAAACTCCTTCGAAACCCCATTCATATATAAGCTACGGGTTGTTTTAATTCTGAACCTTACCATTCTAGTGCTCTCACCTCACTTAAAATATTCCAGGCCTGATCATTCATGGATCTATTACCAGATGTTCTGCCATTACCGGATGCCCTGTCTTGTTGTCACATAAGCGTCGTAGGTAGTGCCTTTGTAGCTACTGTGCAGCGATTGGACTACACACTGAAGTACCCTGGCAGATTATCAGAAATTTTAGCTGTCCCATAAAGTGAGCTACCCTACTGAGCTCTGTGGCCATATATATTGAATGGTGTTAGTATCCTGCTTCGTTCTCATTCAGCAGATTGCTGGTACGAACCCTTAACGCATGAGCTTCTTCAGTCGTATTACATAAACACGTCCACTGCATTTAGCGTCAGTTTTAGTGGATTTTCGGTCTTCTTTACAAGCTGTGTTTCCGGTTCATTGATTGGTGAACTCTGCACCTACGGCTACCGGCTGATGTACGCAATCTTGAGTGCGTACGCAGGCACATCATCTGTCGTAATTTGAAGAATTTGTTCAGTCAGCTATTTTCAATTTTCTTATAACTTATAAGATACGGCAAAACTTCCGAATATCATACTGTTGTGACCGCAAAAGACGCTTGGCCAGAAAATTCGTTTATTGAGCAAACT
>LUCH01008352.1:5463-20513 GCA_013368495.1 Paragonimus heterotremus | reverse complement strand
CAATAAATTTATTGTCAAACCCGCGATTCGCCTCCAACATAGCTCAAAATACAACATCAGGAACAAAGGATTCACTTCAAAACCTCTTAAATCCCGCAATAACTCCACTCAGATTTTTTCCTAGTGAAATATACCTACATTTGGAACAAACTCCCACATGCAATCAGAGCCAGTTATAATACACATCAATTCAAACGAAGCTTAGAAACTTTGCTGACATTAAAGAACGTCATGTCGATTTTCAAACTCTGCCTGGCTGAAGACGATATCTTTGAAAACGGACCTAATAACATCTAAACATCTGATCTAATCTAATAACATTCGAGGGTGAACCTATACCACATGATGTAACGCCATACACACTTCGTACTGATCAAAGCTATCAACTTCGTCATTTGAGGAATTCCTCAATTTCAAAACTTGTCACTTCTCCTGCAGGATAGACCTTGTACACAGCTCTGCCAAAAAATTGCAGCTGCATAACAGAATTATAGCCAACATATGGTAACATCCTAAACATCCCCGTTAGTAATAACCAAACCACTTTGGTACACTCTTACTCCATATTTAATGATTACCAGTGATGTATAGTTATCGACTACTATGTGATAGCTGTGCATATTAAAACTGTTTGGAAACTATATATAACGTAGCCTGTTTGCCTCATAAAGTTACATATAAATATGTACCTCTTCCTATCCTAACAGACCACCTGATAATCTTCCGGTGTTGCTAAGCGTCTTTTCCATTCTACATAACGGCCGTACATACTAAATTGACATCGGAATTCGGCTGTAGTTATATACTAGGAAAATCTGTGAATCGATCAATTCTCGCGTTATACGATAACGATTGTTTGTTAGAGATATATATTTTATTAACTAACACAAACTTATAACTTCTATATAAAATATTTGGTCAGAAAATGTCAGATCCCATCATTCATTATACTTCACATGATCATTTTACGTTCTCCTGTTAATAACGTAATTGTTTTCCATTCTTGACTCCACGATGAATTCCGACGCGAGACAACATTCCATAACGTCCGGAAAATCAAAACCCCGTTCGGATTCGACAGTTCGTGAGGTCCGTGAAATTCCGTCGATTTTGAGGAAATAACCGAGTCCAGACCAGAAGATCATCCATTTCTCCGGAAAAATCGGAATCCTCCTATCTTCCCTCATCATCACGAAATTTTCTACACATTTTTCCGGAACCGTCTATGTCACATGATGACGTAATTCTTCGACTGTTCATTTTCTCCATCCTGAAAAATCTTTTTTCTGGCGTGACCTTAAACACAAGGCCAACGTTGACCTTGTGAAGCGAAAATTGATGTAACTACTCAGCATTTCTTGTCGAACACTGAAGATTTTGATAACTATAGTTCTGGAAGCAAGTGGGCCAAATGCTTCCTCATAAACCGCAACTTCCTTGTATTATTACGTCCGTTTTGTGAATTTATTCCCATTATCGGTGTATTGTACAATTAACAATTATGTGTACGTTGTGGGCTTCACGTTAAAGTGTGTGTACTGATCACGCTTGTCTGAGCGTGTTCTCCCACAGATGAGTTGAGAAATATATCATCATCATTACTAGTCTCTACCAAAAATCAGTGGGAACACGAAATCTTTGTGTTGTCTTTTATCCTTTTTATTTGGCACGTCTTCATGTGGCGTCAGTAAGTTTGCTTATGACAGCTGTCAACACGCAAATATCATCCGAGGAAAGTTGTGCTACCAATGCAGCTAGGGGTTGAAGGACATGTAATTATAGAGTATACAGAAAGGCAGGATGTGGTTAAAACGATTACTGGCCCTGGCACACACAAATGCAGGTCAGTCAGTAAAGTCGGACCTATCGACTGACGTTTTTTCTGCAAGAGAAACCAAAAGGTAAGTACACCGCTTACGCCGTTGTGTACAACAGAGAACAGCAAATAACTAATCAGAGCACCACAGGCGGTCGGAAAGCCAGAAAGCACTGCTGAATCAAGGGTGATCATCAAGGTTGTGAGGACATACATAATTCAAAGATCGGTTACCTCTCTTGCTTTGATTTTTGGTTCTGCAAGTTCATACTGATTTAGTTATACGCACAAACACCGCACAAAAATTTTAATCTACGAATCAACATTATTTATCCAACAGAGTTCGTTTAGCTGTTCATGGATCATTTATGTCCTAAAAAGTGACTGATTTCTTGTCTGTGATGTGCATCTAATCTCCTATTCCTGACTGAGGAGACAGTAAAGCACAGCGGTCGTGTCTGCAATACGACATGACTCGTGATAAATGGAATCAGCTTAAGCATAGAAATCTGAAAGCTGTATGACGGATACTCTGGACCGTTAAGTTTTTAAAGAATACAAATACAAAGAGAAAAGCTGCTGGTAATCTCAAACGGATCAAAATCCATGGTGAATGTATCACGAGGCTCTACGTTCTGCACTCATTCTTCAGTTCAAACCATCAGCAAGGCTCCAGGCACATTTCCTGCGAAAATAATGAACGGAAACCCGAAAAAAGGTGAACACACGCCGACCAATTTCCCCACTTAATCCATGTGGCCAACGATGGATGGTGCCTTTTTTGTGCATTCGATGGCAATTATGTTGATGGGAGTCTGCTGCGAACGCCACATCAATTTTCAGAAAAAGCTCTAAAGGATTACAGTGGCTGTTGAGGTGTGGCAAAAACTAAATTCTGGTAAGGTTACAATACTGGAAAAGCCAATAGATCGCATGCAAACAGTACAAAAGGAAGAAGCCTGTAGCCATAACTTCTTGACCTCGCCAAACACTTGGGCAACCGACAAAAATAGATGCTGATCTTTTACGCACAGTAAACCAAAGGTGTTCGTATGAAAACTGACGACCAATAAACAAAAGTAACATAGCGCCACTAGACAGATACAGAGACCCCATGTAAGCAGTCTGAAGGGGGACAGAAACAGTTACCCATGCCCCTAATCGGTCATACGAGGCCCCAGACCTAGAAGGTCTGAAGGATACCTGACACTACTTTTCTTGCGAAACGCTGGACTACCTGGAGTGTTAAAGTGGCTTCAGGCACAAAGGCCCGGTGAGTGGAATATACCCCATAGACACTTCATTATAAGCTGCTTCCGGTCGAATTTCGGGACCGCAAAGTTCGAGATTTGATATTGACTAAAGCTGACATCAGACCAGAAGTTTTCTGTCATATTTGTCGCAGGGGAAAGTCGTCAACCATGAGCGTGACACACTTATGGCAATGTCAGCTACTTAAGCAGTCACAAGCAAACGTCCTGATATGAACCATAATCGTGATGCCCGTCACACTTTCAAGACAACAAGACGACAATGCAGTAACATTAGTTACTACACCTGCAACGACAAGAAAGCTCCACTGATTCCGTCGCGCTTACGAAGACATGCCTCAATGCCAGGGACGCTGAGGATTAGAATAGTTCGGGTTCCATCAACCGCCAGGGGACCCATCCTTACTGACATGCGTCTCTAGTGTTTCGCCCATTGTATGTTCTAGCATGCCTGACCTTTAGTTTCCTTTCGCAGTTTATGAGAAGACAAGGGCGCGTGTTCACTATCAGAAGATTTCGTAGGCATTATTCGTGCCAGACGATTTTATCAGCATGTGGCGAACACGGCTTTATGGCCGATTGCCTAATGGAAACAGGGGTGTAAGTCGTGTTACACAGTCGTAAGCATGTTACTTCATAGCTCCAAGCCATACTCATTTTGAAGCTGTTGGTGGTTTTCATGGCACTCCAGAATGTTTTGTACCAAGACCGAGTCCCCAGCGGCGAAACAGTCTGGTTGTACGGGAGCTATGGCTGGTCTGCTTCCAGGGAGTTTTAGCAAAGTGTTAACGTCGAGAAGCCAGATGGTTTCACGTGATCACTTTTTGGTTCAGCGTGTCCCCTAACCACTACCAATGCGGGACGCTAGTTAGGTGGTTTCGCTACATCGCGATTTATCTTTGGATTGGTAACAGTAAACCTGACTCCGAGATGTCACCTTGCAGTATGCGTGAACTTGACGGGAGAATACGACCTCTTTACCGTGATTCCCAAAGAAGCAGGGTAGCTTAATGTTGTACAGGCCTAACGTTACATACGTTGCATATTGGAAGACAAGCGTCATCTTGACTTCAGAAAGAAGCATGCTGGTGGTAGCAGTATTATTCTGACTTTTAGATCTACGGCGATTACAGACAAACTGGAAGTAGCTCAACTCGAATGATATAGTTCCTTTTATTGCCCTATCTGTTGAACCCATATACGAAGTGTATAACCACTCATCAGACATGCATCATTGCGTGACGCAGTCTCTTACACAACGCACAATTCGTAACGCCTAATCATGGCCTTTCAGTGCTTTGAAAAGATAGATTCAAGCTAGGGGTGAGATAATAGACTGAAGGCATTTGAATTTGTAAGTCACGAACTCTTCGGAGGTGACCGATAATTAGACTATGGTTACGTAAACCAGAAACAAAAATGAACTCACGTTATTCAAACTTCCCCCCTGGAGAGTTCAGAGAAGACGTCGGGAAAGCCACACACCTATTTTTCACTTGGTCATTGGCCGCTGACTGGGATGGTTAACATTGCAGGTAGTTGTAATATGGTTTGAGCCTTACGTAAAATCTCTAATTAACCACGCCTAGCACTAGAAACGGCACTCAATAGAATCAATCAGATTATCGTCTTGGAAAGCGTATGTTTCAGGTGCCCTTTTCGGATGCCTATTACGTTGAACCTTCTGTAGGTAATATACGCTTTAGTTTGAACCTGCTTCTTCCTACTGCTCTACATGGGTAAAATGGATATCAATGTTCACTGATTCACCGTGTAACGAGAGATGGAAATAAACACAACTACAAGCTGTCAACGTCGGAAGCGCCTTCAGTTTCGTACTGACAGAAAATGAATATGAACAGCCTAATTATACAACGAATGACCTGGAAGCACAATTTTTTTATTGGGCGTCTTGCTCTCCTAGGTGGAAATGGACGAATATGCGCACGTTGCGCCCACTCGGTAGAACAAAGGTATCTGGGAAGTCTTTGGTATAATGGTGGTTTTTTAAGTTACAGTGGTTATCATAACCTTTTGACGTGTTGCGCTCCAGAAAATCGCAAGAATCTGTTGCCGGTCAACATCCTTCTCCGTGTAGGCTGGTTTTAGTCGGTCAGCGGATACGGCTTCACTTCGTTTGAACATGCTGATAATGAGGAATTTGTAATCATGCTTAACCACCTTGATGGGACAGAGCTTTCGTGGTTGCAATAGTCTCCTGAAGGCGTCTTGGCGCATAAACGCACACTTATGTGTGAAAATGCAGGAGATTTTTGTTCTCGGCGCCAATAGTGACGGGTTGGTGTGAAATGAAGGCCTGAAATGTGTTGGTGTGAATGTGAAATGTAGTAGGTGCCCGGGTCTGAATAAGTCGAGGGCTGAATACAATTCTCCTGGGAGGTGCAATTCAGTACCGTGAACTAAGTCAGAGGTAGCGCAGCCAATTTCCTCTCTAACGGTTGACCGGATTCCAAGGAGCATGACTGGTAGACGCTCGTTCCACTTCGTTGCATCCGACTGCGCTTTTGTCGAGGCTTTTAGTTGCCGGTGGAAACGCTTGACTAGACCATTAACACAAGGATGGTACGCCGTCGATTCACTGTACGGACAACTCAGTAACTCCATGAATTTATGAAAAGGGAAGGCTGGAACGGGGTGACTCGATCCGTAGCGGTTAAAAATGGCAAACCAGAACTAGCGATCCAATGTTCCAAGAAGGATTTAGCTAATGTCTCTGCTGAAAAATCTCTAGTATGCACAGCTAAAGGTCAACGGGTAAGACAGTCGATTGCGGTCAGAATATACGTACAGTCGTTGGAGGGTAGTAGTGGGCCAACGATGTCAAATTGTACATAGAAATAACTGGCGTCTGGCTGGGAGGATGTGCCATGTGTGGTAATCGTACACCTGTGCACTTTACTTCTTTGGTAGTCAATACAATGTTGTGACCAGAAGCAAACGTTTTTGTCCACAGCGGGCCAAACAAAGCGTTTTGTATCCAACTTTGATGTGCCGCGTTTTCCGGGGTGAGGTAAACGGTGGAAATGATTAAAGACAGTACGTCGGTATGAAAGTGGTACAAAAGGTCTACGTGCAACCGTTGAAGTGTCACACATAATGTCACCAATTTGTGTCGACAGACGAAAGGTAGATAAGTTCAAGAACTTACAAATGGAAACGTTCTTGATGTCTTCACGGCATTGCTGGGCTGTGGCCATTTTAGACAGGTCAAAGGGGAGTGACTATTGGACTGAGTTGATGACAGGACGTGCCAAGGCAGTAGCATCGATGTTAGCGTCACCACATGGGTGTCGGATGTCTGCGCAGGGAATATCGATCGGGTTTGGCGTGAAAAGCAAGTTTTAGAGGCCTGTGGTCTGCTTGCACGACAAATTGTCGACCTTCCCAAAGGTACCGAAAGTAATGGCTGGCCAAATGAACAGCCAGCAGTTCGCGTTCAAAGGCGAAGAAGAAAAGGAAGGTCAAGGGTTGCTTTTCACCGCCTATGGGTTGTTCTAAGACGACAGCATTTGGTGCATCCGTAGTGAGAAGAAGACGGGTGTTTGGATCGCACCTGATGAAGCACAGTAAAGTGGTGTGGCATGGGGCTTCTTTTGATGTTGAGAAGGCTGCCTTGGCCCCGGGTGAGAGTTCAACTGACTTACGTTTGGACTCAACCAAGCCTGTCAGAGGGTTTGAAACGTTCACGTAATTGGTGATCAAACGTTGGTGATAGTCAAGTATTCAGAGGATTCGTCGGGGTTGGGTCGTCGTAGTAGGAATGTGAAGTCTGGATAGATTTAACTTTATCTGGTACAGGTTTGATGTCGGTTTGGTCGATGCAATGTCAAAGGTACTCCAATTAACTAACTCCAGAGGGGCAGGTGTCGACGTTGATTTTAATATCGTATTGCATGAAACGGTCAAGAACAGCACGAGGATGAGAATAGTTCTCGTTCGAGCGGCTAACGATCAAAACGTCGTCGATGTAGACGTATGCGGAAGGAAGTCCGTGCAACACTTTGTCCACGAGTCGTTGAAATGTTTGAGCCGTACTACGGAGTCCGAAGAGCATCCTCGTGAGCTCGAAAAGTCCCGGACGTGTCGTAATGGCTGTCTTCAAAATATCCTGTTCCGTGACCGGAATGTTATAGTAGGCGCGTACTGGGTCTAATTTAGACAAAATAGTAGCGTCAGCTAGTTCTAAAGGAAGATCGTGGATATGCGGTGCAGGGTACCTGTCCGAAATTGTGCAGTTGTTGAGAGCACTGTAATTGCCGAAAGGGTGCCAGCCGCCAGGAGACTTTTTGGATGCTATGTGTAGTGGTGTCGTCCAAGAGCTGTTCGAAGGCCGGATTATGCCCAGTCAAAGCATATGTTCGAATTCAGCCTTGGCTATTTTGAGTTTGTCCGGTGTAAACGGCGTGAACGAGCAAGAATCGGAGGACCGCGTGCTGTAGTATAATGTTCCGCATTATGCGTGACCGTCTCCGTATGTTGGCACGGCTGAATTAGCCGCGGCAATGCTGTGGGAGACGGTTTTGGTGCAAGAGCAGGCCGGATGCCATTCACTGTGCATGCGGTAGCCTACGCCTGTTGACACCAACGGAAAGTTTAAAATGTGCCAGAACGTCGGCACCGATAAGTGACGTATAAACGTCCGCAAACAGGAATATCCAAGGAAAACATCGCCGGAGGCCGAGATTGACAGTGGGAACGTTCCCCGGAAGTTTTGTTTCCACTTTGATTTGCGGCCTTTAAGGCGTACTGGCCAAACTGAAGTCGATCATTTGGTTGCGGTGGAATGACGCAGAGCTCGGCTGCGGTATTCAAAAGGAACCGCAAGTTGGTCGACCGATCTCTGATGAGCAATAGGCGACTTGTACCTGCTGAGTCAGCGACAGTCGTCGCCGCTACTGTTTGGCATATCGGTTTGACAGTGACTCATGGCGAGCTCGGAATGTGCACGGCTGGGTGCACCTGTTTGCTTTGTGCCGAAAGTATTGGTGGCACCAATACCGCCTTGATGGACTGCAGGAATTAGATTGTGCACGGCATCTGGGTGGATGCCTCTTCAGTTCGTTGATCTGCATAGTAATACTGTCCGTACGATGACACATCTTCTCTATCAACAGTTCCAGGTTATCATCAGTAGATGAAACTGAAGGGAGCAATTTGGGGACGGCTATGGTTGCTGCGCACACCGGTTGTGAGGGGAGGGTTTCTGATACCCTGCCTGCAAGGGCCGCCGAGTTGTCGGCTGAGCTATCTTCATCCATGGCGGCCAAAATGTGCTTCGCCACAGGCGGCATTTTTTCGACCACAATTGCTTCAAGAGGGTATCATCGAGCTTCCGCGAGCCCATAAGTTCCCCCATATGACGTAATAGTTGGGATGGGGACCGATTGCCTAACTCGACTGAGTTGAAAATGTCATGTGACGGTTTAGCCTCTGAATTCCTACTCCGTTTTACAATGGTCTTTTAAAATGGTGTAGGAGAAATCGGGCGGGGATTGATTCCAGCAGACCTTTAACTTCTGCAGCGATATCAAATACAACAGATTACCTGGTGATAAAGAAGGCCTCAATCTGGTGGAAACGCAGTCGCGGATTTCGGGCGCCCTATTCGGGCAATTTTAAGGCAACAGTGTTTTCGATTTCATTTTCAGTATCCATATTGTTTTCACCCGTTGGTAATGCCAAAAAGTAGATAAATGACTGCTGGAGAAAAAAATAGGCGGCCTAACCAAGTTTATAGTGGCCCAATCAGGTGATACTAATGACCGAAATGTGGTAATACCAAATAAGGGTTCAAACGGTAACGGATAGGTTCAGGAGATAATCCTACAGATGAAACGGAAGGCGTATCGGTAGAATAAGAACGATCCACAAATAAGTCAATGTTGTTAGATTGAATAGACTACAACTACAGATAGAAACTGCTCCACAGATGCCATCTGGAACACGACCGATGGATAATTCCACACGCGACGTGGGATGATGAACCTTCAGTGTCGACAAATTGACCGGTAGGCGGAGCTAAAATATTTCACCGTGTATTACTTCATCAGCTCAAAAATCCGCACAAATGAAGAAGACAGAGACGATGCGCGATAACTCCCGTTTATTCGTGTTGAAGATTAGATTCAAAAAGTGATGTTGAGAGTTTCAAACAAGTGTACATATGAAGTTGTCGAAACGGTATATACAGAAACGTATAGCAATGAATTACGAGATGGGACTATAAATTATTGGCACTACACTATGGAAAATTTGAAGTATTTACAGCACCGTCAATCTTGAAGCCGCGGCGAGCTTACTTTCAACGATTACAGAGTACACTTCGCAGTACCAACTAGGACGGTAAAAGTTTCATATGATATAAGTACTTATAACTTCCCCGTCCATTTGTCTCACCTTACTAGCTGAACCAAACTGTACACTACTGTTAAACCCTCATAACTACGACACGCTCGTTAATGTTGGCAGTTGGCGTGTTGTAGCCAAACAGACTCCGAGACTCATTCGTTTTACCCACAAAGAATCTGCGGTATGTGGGATGGGACTGGCATACCAGACGTTTCAGTGGGTGGTTATGCTTTAACTCGGAAGAGTTCACAACCAGACCGTCATTTCTTCCTGCCACGTGAATTCGCCACTTGCAACATGTGTCGCGAGAACTAAGTTGTTAACCAAGAAAAACACCAACTCACAGAACACGTCGCACAACTGTGCATTCATTCTTAAGTCTTTTGTACTTCGCACAGCGACAGAAAATCTAGACGGCTCCCTAGCTTTCATGTCAATTTGCCTTATCGTATTTCGAAACTGTTTTTCACTAAGGCTAGCTCCGCGAATGTGAGTAACGCCGAAATCCTCCATGTACCATTGCAGGTAATTTTGGTACCGTAAGAAAGTATGTAAATCACGATTTTCAAAAACGGCCCTAAAGGCTTCAGTGTAACAAATGTTCTGAAAGAAAATAGTACCATTAGGTAAAAGTATGATACACAATTTCCACATTCCCTTATATATTGATATACGCAGTATTTCTGCATCAGTTATGCAAGCCAAAATCGGCCATACCGCAAAATTTCAGTGAGTCAGCCACCAGAGACAGCATACACACTGTTGAACGTTCGTAATCGAAGCACAATAAGGTCTACCTCACACAGAAGAAAGGTCACAAGTCAACGAGGAACGTGTATTAATACAACACAGATACCGAAGGAGATTCAGTCCACACCGTGTCTTTGTCCATGTATACAGGGGACCCCTCGGTCCAGAAACAACCCACCAATCAGAAGTGGCCTCATGCCCACTGACGGCTGAACTCGGGCTCTGGTATGTCAACTTCCTGAGCCCCGTACACGGACGCGGCCAGTCTGTCCGTCTGGGGACCTGAAAGGAAGTGGAGGGGAGGACATGTGATCAAACAGAATGTTATTACGATACCGATTTTCGAAAATAACATACGTGTTCTTCTTCAATTATCAGCCGATTGAAACAAACACCTTCGTTCGTGATGCAGTATGCAAGCTGGCCGTTCACACTTCGATTGTCCGTTACACATATGCACCAGCTGTGAGGCAACGTAGGGACACCGGGGGACAGCGTTCTTCTGAAGTAGGGGTTCTGTCAACAGTCCTGTAAAAAGAACCAGCAAGAACAATCATGGGCCGAAGGCCCAGTAAACCATGCACACGGCTTACACAAACGATGACTAAAACAGCGCCGACAATACAGAAGCACGCTCCGTCACCAATTCAAATTCAGCTGGTGTGTGCCTGCTACTTTCGGTCGCATATTATAGTAACACACATTTCAGTGATTTTGGTTTATGCACCAGGTGCCGGGATGGGAAACCGGAATATGTGATGAATTTTTTAAGCCATGATGACCGAAGAAATCATGGTCTATGGCAAGCATTCGTGCTCAAACATCATCTTGTAAGTAGCAATCCAGTTCTTACAAATTAAAAAATTAATCAGATAAAATAATAAATAAATGGAAAGTTAAAAGATTACCTCACCATCCTTGTGTTAATATTATCGCGCGCAAGCAACCTCGTCAACGGCAGCCTCGACAAATTTCGAATACGACATACCATAGGGCAGTTTTTGATTAAGGTCAGTTAAACAAATAAATATGAGTCCATGACGCCAATTCGTGCGATTTCAATTCATGCACAAGGCACCAGGCTAATAGAACGATTTATGTAGTAAAATTAGTTCTCTGGCCACAACAACGGGAGAAATTGCGGTCCACTACTAGCATTAAGGATGCTTCAGGAACGTGAACTTCGCCCATTCTCACAATTCCATGAGTGCCTTCAGAAGTACATGGATGAGATGAGTGTTATTTACGTTCGTGGGAAGAGCCGTAGGTTCGAAACGGTTCTGGAGTACAGTAAGGTGAAGTGGTATGTTTCCCTGGAAACCATGCAGATTTACAATCGTTGTACGAAGTGTAAAAGTCGTAGGAATGCATGCAGGGGGGCGCAACTTGTCTAGTGGGCTAACGGTTGTTAGTTTTAACAAATCATTTCTTGCGACAGGTGCTGTAGGTCACAATTTCATGTGGGCCGACGAAATTCCTGTCTGGTTATGAGTTTTTTCGAACTGGAGCACAACCACCCCCTCAACCGTCTGCTGTGAGGTCCATCCTTCAAATTGGGAAATCAGGGTCATCGACTTGAAAGAATGCAAGAACCCGTTTCAATACGACACACCAACTGCTGACATTAAACAGCATGTAGCGAATGGTTGCGACAAGTTTATTGCAACCGTCAAACATTTCCTCATACTTATGCAGCTGCCAGTTATATCAGTTCCTCCTGACGGATGGTATGGGACATGGCCAACTCTTGATGGACAGGCACTTTCATACTGAGAAGTGCACTTCACTACGTATGCTGTTCAAAATTTCTTGATAAATGATAAGCACATTGCGATGAGGACGTTTGTCATGAATACAGATGGTCGCGCAAATGAGGGCAGCCTATGTGGTGTTCGGCTGCGACATCACATTGTACCACTTTGATGTCCTCGGTGGCGTACGGAAGCATGTAAGTTGATAAAATTCGTCCATCACACTCGTTAGAAGACAAACTCTTTTCGCAGTCGTCCGTTATTCTACTGAGTGATTATGGCAGACAATGGGGAACCGTAAGTCGCAGCCTTACGCCGTACACCGTAGATTCAAACTTGAGTTGTGTAACATCCCCCGAACCGATAGGAAGCTCCTGAATTATTTGTTGTTTTACTGGCTGTACATTGAGCCTAAATGGGCCATTCATTCGCAGAGCGATGTTGTCCGCTTCGGCAAATGTCTTAACATGTAGTAAAGTTTGGCTTAACTCGTAAGGCAAGACAAGCGGATGAAACAGTGATAGGCATTCAAGAGCGGAGTATAGTTTGGCTTAACTCGTAAACTTGGACAACTGCATTGAACTGTTGTAGGTATTTGAACGGAAAGTGCCCTTCGAAATTGTTCGTTCATTAGGTCACCTCGTCCGCATTCCAGCATGAGTCACGATTCCTTGGAAGAGTTTACAGCAGTGGCAGCAATCAATGGCCACGCATGCCGACTATAACTGGGAGAATACCACTGAATGGTCCTGATTTTGCGCGAAATCCCACGTTGCTATATGTTTGCTGGCTTATCTTACGTCTGCGGCTTTGCGAAAGGTTCGATCCGCATGTCCCAGCAAGGCTTTGGATTATGATATATGGTGATAAATAGGCCCTAGTAAAAGGCATAGAACGTTGTGTGCGTGGCCATATGGACCATGTAGACCAATCACAGGCGCTGGAATCTCGGAAAAACGCGGGATGATATAACTCTTTAGAAGAACCCGAATGAATGGTGTGACCGGTTTCACAAGTTCTGCCTCTCAACTGAACTATTTTGACTGATTAGGAACGCTGAAAGCTCAGAGACTCACAGACTGACGCGGTGGTGTGAGTGAACTTGAAGACCATATCAACCAACGGCATGTCAGTTGAAATTGGCAATCTAAGCATAATTCATGAAGACCACAAATAAAACGAATGAAAACGAATGTCAAACTGGTCAAGAATGACGAATAATAACAAAAATACAGCTAGGTGCAAGTAATGCAAACGTTAATTATCAACTGTTGAGGTGATTAGGAACGTATTGGAACATAGACTCAATAAGTGAAATCAGTTGAATTGCGTCCGTGCAGTTTATGCTAGTAAACGATGTAAACACTGATGGTCGGAAGATGAGCGCAATACATGCAGCCTACGGACGCATGCGTAAACGCGTCTTCCAAGATAATCGAAGGCAGGTTCGGTTTATCTGATGCAGTATGAAGAGGCCGACTTAACTTCGAGACGTTCAAGCTCGGCCGCAATTGTACCCAGGTTTTGTAACCATTGTGGGGACACTACATTACCGAAATTCTCCCGAAACGAAACCAACAAAACAACGGTGGTCACGCTCGTTTTCGGTTCGGAAAAAGACATCCACCCGACGTATACTGCACACTTTTAGCGAGTGCGAACCATTGACGACCAGCGCGTTACGGACACATGTGACTGGTCGACACGGTGCACATGATTGACGGGGTGGTGGAGAGAAGAAACAAGTGTACAGGAAGGGGGTGTTTACCAGATACAGGAACGTATTCATGTATCTGTAGCCAACATGTTCCAACAGCGGTTCAATCGTTGGAAGTACAATCACATTTTCTTGCTTTAATATATTCAAATTTAGATAACACATGTAATTCCACGTCCACGACATCGATCTTCATTGTACTTTACTATTAATTTTCTTAAATAACATAAAACACAACTTCTCGTTATTTTTCCACCAACCGCTGGGCCACTGAACTACCACACCTCCGTTGCTTACTTATTCGGAAGACTAAAACAAAAAGGAATCCCCAGCAACACAATTCTACGATTTCAGGAAGTGAAACACGCCACAAAATTGCAATTTTGGCAACTTGAACAAAAATTTTACCTGGAAGGTCACAGAGATATTTATGGTCTACCAATTACATGCAGCATTGGCGGGTGTGATCCGGCGACTGACCACATTGGGCTTTCTTTCGACGCGAATTCGTTCAGTAGTGGTCTGAGCTCGGGAATAAAAGAACACAAATAGAACCTGTTGGTCGCCTTGGAAAGCAAAACTAACTTCTCACTTTAGTCAGTACAAACTAAGGAGAGGGTTGTTCCAACATTTGTCTAGCTCTCTGTTGAACATATCCAAGCTCGACAGTTTATTCCACGAGTTGGCTAACCTGTTGGGGAAAAAGTTAAATCGATTAGCAGTCACGATCATGTTTTCCGAGTCGTGAATATGTGACTTCTTCAATCTCTGTCCCAAGGCATCAAGAACAAACAAGATGGAGGACTTCGTAAATATATATACCTTCTTAAATTGTTGGGTAAATGCGCGTCCATATAAGCAAATGTATGTATATACATTCACAGATATCTACGTATGTACACCTACCTCAATATATATATATATATATATAAACAACGGGTTCATCACATTTACGAAACGGGATTTGAACCTCACCAGGGCTGACAACAACCGCCGACTTACCTTAGTCGAACCGGATAGAGGTCCATCAGCCAGACGGATCACAGCAACAACATGGCAATAGGTGATCACCCACTGGGTCAAAAACAGCAGTCATACATAGAATACGCGTTCTGTGTTTCAGCTGTAGTAGACAAGTGGGTATGCACTAGACCCTCGTTCACTAACGATTTAATGCGCCTTTCCTGAAGAGCGATCGTGACGTAGTTCCAACAGGCATCGAACTAGAAAACGCAGCGGGGTTCCGAAACCAACTGTACGTTTCCGGCAATATTTGGAAATATGATAAGTAGTTAATTCTAGCCTAGCCTGGGACCAACGGCAACAACCAAGAGAAAAAATAAAAGCGCGAGATGGGCCATAGCCCACTAGGCGAC
>LUCH01008351.1:6219-19702 GCA_013368495.1 Paragonimus heterotremus | reverse complement strand
CGCGTGAGTATGCGGAATGGGCCTGTATACGGCGGGGGTAAATGTCGTCGAGGAGTAACCGCACGCACCAAAACATGAGAACAAGTTGATAGACGAAGATCTACGTACGTTGGCGTCGTCTGTTCCCTTGGTGGGGTCGGCGAAGTTGTCTCATGTGCTGGGTCAACCGCTCACCGTAATCCACAAAGTTGATGGGTCCCGTTAAGCGTGTGGCAACCATCTTTCCGGGTAAACGTAAGGAGCACCCATAGACTAACTGGACGTGGGTGGAATGCAGGTCGGATACCCAATAATACTAATGGCAGAACCTTCTGCCACGGAGGGTTATTGCTAACGGGTAACGAGCTTTTTGGATGCGAACGAAAACGTTCAACTAACCCGTTGACTGCCGGAAGGTAAGCTGCTGTGTAAATTCGGCTACAGCCTAGTGTGTTGGGAAGTGACGTGAAGGCTAAGTCAAACTGTGACCCGCGATCAGTGGTCACTACGGCAGGGCAACCTAACTGGGTAACCTAACGTTTCAGAAATGCTTCTAGTCAACGTGTAAATCTATCTACACATGTCAAGATATACGTACACCTAATTGAAGGTGGCAAAGGTCAGACCATATGATTATGTGCGTAGTAATAACGCTCATCGGGCTGCAAAGACCCCTACTGGGGTACGCGTGTGATGATGAATTTTAGACCGTTGGCATTATATGCACGCTTTGGCCCATGTGTGGACGTCGCGACTGACATTGCGCCAGACAAAATGGTCGGTGATTATTTTGACTGTTGAACGTATGTCTAGGGGAGACCTGTTGTGCAAAGTGTCAGGAATCCGGCGGCGGAAAGCTAGTGGAATAACTGGGCAAGGGATGCTTTGTGAAGTGTAACAAATAATCATCCCCTTCGGATGAATCCATGAGCGCGCTCTTTAGGTTAAGGGAACTGGAACGACGAAGTTGCTCTATCTTTGGATCGTTGGTCTGTGCAGCTGCAATTGCTGCCAGATCGACTGAGCTCTCTGCCGTGCTCGTTGTACCATCGATGCACGAGAGAGCATCGGCGACTGGGTTTGCAACACCTGAAATGTCGTACACTGAGCGATATAATCCAGGCGTCGGGTCACTCTAGGGGAGTACCTGTCGGTTGTCGAGTTCAGGGCTTACATTAGCGGCTTACGCTTGACGAAGACGATGAAGTCCGTGCCTTCAAGGACATGTCGAAAATGGTCGATGGCTAGATATACCGCTAACATTTCCTTTTCGAAAGCACTATTCCGCGACTTAGTTGGTTGTGAACGTTCAGAGAAAAAAGCTATTGGGCACCAGTCGTCGCCGCGTTGCTGCTGCAGAACTGCTCCTACAGCCACGTCTGATGCATCCAAAGTTAGTGCTGAAGGGGCGGACGGGTGATGGTGTAACAACAACGCTATATTGGCGATAGCTGTTTTCAAGTTAACGAAGACCATTTTTGCGGCCGCTGTAAACGAAAACGAGAGAACACTGCCTCTGAGCAGGTCGGTGAGCGGTTGCATTGGGTGTGCTCGATCAGGAATGGAAGAACGGTAAAAATTTACCAGACAATCAGAACGGTGAAGTTGCTTGAATGATGTAAGCTACGGATAGTCCACTATTGCTTGCGCGTTGTCGAGGAGAGGTCCGATCCCGCTCGTGGATATACTGTGACCTAAGAAGGTTACGCTTGGCATCTCAAGCGAGAGCTTAGCTATGTGTATAGTCACTCCATGATGCGACAGACGGGCGCATAACGAACGTAAGTGCGTGCAATGTCCCTTCTGTGAGGGGCTAGTGACCAAGATGTCATCCAATTACGGATAGACACCGTCCAGTTCACGATACACGTCGTGAATAAAACGTTGGAAAGTCTGGGCAGCGCTGTTCAGGCCAAACGGCATACGTAAAAATTCGAAAAGTCCGAACGGTTTTATGACCGCTGTTTTCGCGATGTCTTCGGGGGCCACCGGAATCTGGTTATACGCCCGCACTAGGTCTATTGTTGTAAATATCTGCGTTCCTGATAGGTTTGTTGCCAAGTCGTGAATATGCGGAAGTGGGTACCTATCAGGAGTGGTCGTGTTGTTCAATGCCCTATAATCGCTACATGGGCGCTAGTCGTTGTCAGTCTTTTTGGGCACCATGTGCAACGGCGAAGCCCATGAACTATTAGACGGACGGATATTGCCAGGTTGAAGCATATGTTCAAATTCGGCTCGAGCAATTTTCAACTTATCGGGGGCTAAGCGGCGTGAATGACTCCGAACTGGCGGCCTCCGCGTGACAACGTGATGTGCGGCGTCGGTTTTCACGGCCGGTAGTTCGCTGACGGGGTGGACCAGTTGAGGAAATTCGGATGAAATTTCCCACAGGGCTCGCCAACAACGGGACTGGCTAGCATTGGACTGATCACAGCCGTATGCGAGGGCTTACCCCGAACATTGAGTCTTGTCGAAGTATTAATCAAGCGCGATCGACGTGCGTCGACCAGCAAGTCGAAATGTCTGAAGAAATCGATTCCTGTAATGGGGAAGGGTATATCAGCTACCACGAAAACCCACCGAAAATCGCGTCGAAGACCAGAGTTTAGGCCCAACAGTCGACGGCCGAAGGTTCTAATGGGTGTTCCGTTTGCTGTTCGGGGTGTAGTGTCAGATCCTGACCGTGCACCCGTTACCGAATGCAGAATGACACTAATCTCTGCTCCTGTATCTATTAAGAAGTGCCTTTTATAGGTCAAATCCCCTAGAAAGAAGAGGCGACTGTTGTTTAACTGACCTGCCGGCTTGTTAGTCTGAACGCTTGTTACCATGACGGCTACATGGTGATCAGCATCGTTTAGCGTTATCACCATACGCATCATGGTACCAACAAAGATCGCTAGATTTCAGTTCGTGTGGTGATCGCGCGTCGGAGGAATTTTTGATGGTCACATAGTGCGCCGATCGCTGGCATGAAGATCCGCCGGCTCGCGTTTCAGCTGAGCCTTCTCGACGTTTGAGTCCACAGAATTGCGTTCGCGACATTTAATTGCCTTGCACAGCACTGCTATTTCGGCGTCCTCTGTGGTTAACGAACTATCCGCGGGACTGTTGGAGTTAACGACCCGCCCCACTAATTGTGACGGCGTCGCGCCTTGAAGGCTTTCATGTACTGCGTCGGTTGAAGCCGCCAGGTCTCTTAACCGACGTGCGGGTAACATGGACAATAGCCTTTGTGTATAATCAGGCAGTTACTGCGTCCACAGCTCTTGTAAGAGAGACTCTGGCAACTGCGACTTGCCCACTATCTGTCGCATTTCCCGAAGGAGAATCGATGGCTTCTTGTCCCCCAACTGTAACCGCTGGAGCAGTTGTTCCAGATGGATTTTGTCGGACGGCTGTGTTTCTTTCAGAATCGTTCGCTTAGCCGACTCATAGCAATCAGTTGCTCAGCCTAACAAGATATCGCCAACTAGTTTTAACATATCTCTGGGGAGGCGTGGTATAAGTTGCGAGAACTTGTCCGCATCGCCTGTTATAAGCTGCTTATTGAACTATATTTCCAAAACGGCCAACTACAGCTCTGAATTAAGGTCTCCGAAAGCAGGGACAGTTAAGGTGATCAGAGATACGGAAGACGAAAATTCAGACCTAATATCCATGGTGATTAAGTGAACGCAAACGATATAAAATTTACAAGTCGTGTTGATCCGTCTTATGTATTCACTTCTCGGCCTCTTTCCTCCCGAAAAACACTTTTCGTGAAAATCCATTATTGCTTCTCTGACCTTCTCCATTGATCTTTATTCATACTCTGTTGTTCCCTCATTTTTTGTGGTTTTATCTTCTTCAGGTTTTGTTCAATCCGTACTTCACGTACAACATGCTGGATTTGAAGATGCCTTCAACTTTAACTGGAATGGTTACTAATTGCTTTCACCCCATGGACTCCATCAATGTTTCGTATGAAACATATATGTACTGTGTTTTTATTGCGATAATTTTCGTTTCTTTGTTAATTTCTGCGTGTTCATCGGTAGTATGTCCATCGTAGGGGCAATTTGGAGAGTTATTCGATACGTCCATTGTCCATCTCCATATGGGTCCGCGTTAGGCAGTATGAAGGTGTTCGTAATAAACGCTTCATTACGAGAATGACCCTGCTAAATTGGCTCGCCACCTTTTTGCCAGGTAAGATCGATCGCTAAGAAAAGAAGTCGGTGAAACTTGTGGAATAGTATCAGTAGGTTGTAGGCGTCAGATGGCGTAAGTCGCGAACTACTTCAGTTGTTGAAACGGATAACTAGGAATGTAGGGAAGGTGCCGTTAGCGCAATTGGCCTACTCGGATCCTACGCTAGCCTGCTGGGACCTCACTCTGTCCCACTCCGATTCGACTCTAGCTAGAGTTGGACGGGCTCTGGATTTTGTTGCACGCCTACTCGGATCCGTCTCCTTACCAACTCTTACCATAGTCGGCGTGTTTACTGGGCCTCGTTGCAAAGAACGACGAGGAAGCAAGCGGTCTTTTTTTCCGCCTTCAGCTTTTCGCCCTTGAGATGACACATTTCAAAGCGTTCTAAATAGTCTTCCGTTTCCCTCAACGAATTATGAGTATTTAGAATTACAAGTGGATATGAACCCATCGTTAGAAGCTACAGAAATACGCTGCGCCAATTGTGGTGATTCAAGAAATACATAGATGGATAAGTTAACTGAGCTCAACCCCAGAGCTAGCGGCAAATGTGTAGTTCGCCAGTATGGTGCTCCGTGGCCCGAACGACCGTGCTGTCGGCGCCGTTTTAGGTTTCGTTTCTGTAAGTCGTGTGAATGGCTTACTGGGCCTTTGGCTCATGCTTGGTTTTCGTTGTTTCCCTTCACAGGACTGTTGTTGGAACCTCTACTTCGGGAGAGCGCTGTTCCCTGGTGTCTTCACGATGCCCCATAGTTGATCAGTAAGTTTAGCGGACAGTCGTATTAGAAACAGCCGGCTACCATGTTACATTTTGGCGACAGTGTCAAGATGAAAAAAGTGCCAGGATAAAAGTGATTGCGTAATGAAAAAAGTTAGTGCCATGATAAAAAAAGAGGTGTCAAGAAAAAACGCGTCACAATGAGGAAACAAAAGTGTCGACATAAAAATGATTGTAAAAAAGAAAAGTTCAAGACAAATGAGCTAAGGGCCCAAAAACACTCCATGTGCCCTGGCAACATGAGTACTAGCCGGCTCGTAAAGGGTTTGGAGCAACGGGGACGGTGCTCAACGAAGAATAGAGTTGCGCCACTTGCCGTCAAAACTAGCGGGCGCGCACAAGTTAAATTTGAATTGTGGAAGGAAAGTGCTGCTGTGTTGTCGGCACTGCCTCAGTTGTCGTTCGTGTGAGCCGTGTGCATGGCGTACTGGGCCTTTGGCTCAAGCTGGTTTCTGTTTTTTCTTTTTACAGGACTGCTGTTGGAACCACTGCTTCGGGAAATCCCTGTCTCCGGGTGTCTCCACGTTGCTCCAAAGTCGGTCCAAAAGTTTAACGGACAGACAGAGTAAAAACGGCCGGCCTGCAGGTTACAACGCAAACATATAGTTCAAAGATTTCGCCGCTATTTGACGTAATTTAAGCCGGGGAAAATGTTGAAATAATTCAGTTTGGGGAAGAAGGGGGTACCAAAATCCGGTGGAGAATTGATGAGAATCCAGCACAAGACTTCGTCAATTGCTCGAAAACGCGAAAAACAGCCAGCCTCGCATCCGGTAGACCGAATGTCTTTTTGATACATCCTATTGCCCCTTTAGATGATGCTAGCAGAGAGCGTACTTGTTCAGAGAAATTTAAGGAGTTTGAATACTGTGCTCCTAAATCTCGGACGGATGTGGCGGTTTCAATATGATGACCATCTGGTAAGACAGATCCATTCGGTGTTTGACAAGCATAAGTGATAATGTTTGATTTGTCTGCTGAGAACGTCATGAGCCATGTTTAGCACCACGGCTCCAATGATTCTAGGTCCTATCGTATATTTTGCAGACAAAAGTCGAGATAGCTGGGCTGGCGGAATGTGCAAACGATTTTGATATCGTCAGCAAACAGAAAGTGTTTGCCGTGTTTAATGACATCGCATACGTCATTTATATACGTGAAGAAGAGCAGTGGTCCCAGGACGCTTCTTTGAGTCACTCCACTAGTCACTGGTTTCGGCGTTAAGCAGTGCTCCCCCATGTCGACAAGTTTAGTTCGGCCTTCAAGGTATGAAGCAATCTAGCTATGCAAGTGGTCATGTATGCCGAATGATGCTGATTTACCTAACAGGCGCTTATGGGGCACACGATCAAAAACCCGTTGCATGTCAAGGAGTATGATAATTACTGCATTCCCTGCATCGGCAGATACCGATATATGATTTAAAAATTCCAACTGATATGTCATCCAAGAGCACTCAATAGGGAAGCCGTGCTGCGAACGATTCATAAGGTTTTTTGGCTTTAAGAATTCGACAGTGGGCGCTTTGACTATCCCTTCTAACATTCTTAAGCAGGTTGATGTGTGGTTTATTGAACGATAATTACTAACTTTCTGCCTTGGACCACTTCTGTGGCCAGACATTAGGATTAACATTTTCCACTGGGAGGAAAGGTGCTGGACGAAAGTGATAACGTGAACAAATTAAGTAAAAGAATGAGTATATCCTCCCCTTCTTGTTTGGTAGCCACTGGGGGTTACTGTCAGGTCCAAGATGGAGTGTGAATTTAACGGTAGCCAGCTGTGAGCGGATACTTCTAACATCAATCGAAATATTGCACAGAGCTTAAGTCGTTTTCGACGGAATAACGGGTGACTCTGTGTTTTCCACGCTAAACATTGCGGCAAAATGTGAGTTGAAGAGTTCACATATTTCAACAGGTTTATCGACAACCGTCTTATCTTTGAGAACTATAACTTTTGTAGAAGGGTACCTCTTGAAATTTCTTCATCCAGTCAGTTGCATTAGTCTCATACTCCTTTGCTTATCGCCGAGCACGGGCTTTCGTTCGTTTACATAACGCATTTGCGTTCTCTATTCTATATGTTCAAACATACTGCTCATTTGCATTACTAGGGAAAAATTCGATGTTGTTCTGTGCATCGGCTTAAGTGATTTAAGTCTTTTAATCTCTTTTGAAGGCAGGATTCTACCTTGTACATACGAATCAACGAGTTTTGAATTCATGGGTGCCAGAATGCCGATACGAAGAGCGAAGTGTCTGATAAATTTCCCGGTTGCCACTTTTGGATTTAATGTCAGAAAGAACGTATTCCAATTTGAGGATCTTAGTGAGGAGAAAAAGGTACTCCAATAGAGGTATTTGGTGGGACGGCAGAATACAGTTGCCGGTTTACTGATTGTATTGAAGTCAAACTGACACTTGACGATATTATGGTCACTTCCTGGAAATTGTTTCACAACGGATGTCTCTACGGACGAGACACCTGTGGCGAATATGCGATCCAAAATGTGTTTCTGTCTGGTGAGCGCCAAGAAATGTTGGCTTCATCGGTTCAGTTGAATGTATGAAGGAAAATCAGCGTGTCTCGTAGGAGTTGTGAGTGAGGTCCGGGAGATATTTGGCAAGTTCGAGTCACCACCGATCAATTTGTGTTCGCATGGTATGCTTGATACGTGAGTTACCACATCTACACGGTTAGTCAAGTCACTGCCAGTAGTAATAGGCAATCGGTGAATGCATCCAATAAGTAGGTCGCGAGAACCTGTAGAGACCATTAACCACAACCAGTCATCCATGTTATTAAGACCAGGCTAGTCGAATGTAACTGTGGAGAATTTCTCATTTAGGTAAATGGTGCATCCACCGCATCGTCCTTTGGGTCGGTCCCTGTGGAATAAATTACATCCTTCGAGACTTATTTGCGTGTCCGGATTGTCGGGGGAACACCGCATCTCAGTGACGAGAATGATATGGGGATTAGGCAAGAATGCAAAAAATCTAAAGATGTGCATCTTGCTTATCAATGACCTCACGTTTACGGGCAACAAGTTAACGGAATTCTTTCAGTCAGACACAACGCTTAAGCTGCTGAAATATTCTATGACAGATGGGGCAGTGGGTTGCAAATTGTCATAGGGAGAGTCACGATCTAGGGGACGTATCCATTTTTCATTCATGTTCGAGTGGATATCGCAAAGATTTGACTCCACGAAAGAAAGTGCTGGAAGAGTGTCATTATGGCAGGATGACAGGACGGAAACTGCGGAGAGGGGTCAGGTGATGGTGGGTATAATACGGGGCGATGCACCAAAGAAGGACTTGGTTGGCAGATACTTGTGCTAGTTAAATAATCAGGTGGTGATGTACTTATTGGAGTACATACGTTAGGAATGTGATTACTGGACGCACTCATGCTTTTGATAGAAGGATAGTGTATTGAAGAGCTACTGGGTAATGCATGGAAAGTGGAAAACCTATTATAGTTTTGGATCGGCTTGAATGCAGCAGAGGACCAATTTTTCATTTTCACCTGCGAAGCATTGTCTGTTAAAATGTGTTTCTTAGAACCAGATTGGTAGCGTTTATGAGATACCGCCGATTTACCCCTATGTTGCAAATCTAGAACACTGTTTTCTAGTAGGCACCGTACAGGTTTCGGTGCTGGTTCTGAGGCCTGTTCAGGCGTTTTGGATTTGCGCTTGGCATGTACAGTCACTCCAGATATTGGAAGGAAATGCCCATAATAAGGCGGTGGATTTGCTTGTCCATCCTTGTCTATGTTCGTGAAATTTGGTTTACTGCCATCAGCACTCTAGAGAACTTTGGACACCTTAGGTCCGGGACTTATTCTAGTCAGCGCCTTGGTTGACAGAGGGAATCGTCGGTGACTGGTGATGTTTGACCGCGCCTAGTGCCAACAGATGTGAACGTGGCTTGATTTTCGGTAGCCTTCTGGATTGACTTCGTGATGCTGTTGCCAGTTACAACTTGCTGATCTAGGGAAGTCTTGGAACCGTCTAGATCAACAGTCAAGTCAATGAGGTTGTTGATTTTGTTACTCGGGTTCTTTTTACTTGGGAACTATTTGTTCGCAATATTTCCCGTTGGAGTGGTGTCTTATCACCAAACACTTATCGACTCAAAATTTGTAGCACGGATAATTTGGGATTACCGGTTTAGTGGCAGATTCTGGATCTTCAGCGATAGCGGCAATGGAGCAGGTGTTGGACGTGGTGCCTGGGGATTTTGTGCCTCTCTTTGTTTTCTTCGTGCCATTTTTGCATGAGGCTGATCGCTCTGCGACTGACAGTTTTTGAATATTAGCTGACTTAGTAGGCATTTTGGTGAAATATTCCGTTTTCAGTGAACAACGATCAAAACTTTTTGAAGCAATTTATAGTAACAGAAAGGAGCAAATAGTAAGCTAATTTGGACGGGTATTTTATATAAATGGAATATACACTTGCACGCAATAATAACTGGCCTTTTTCATTCTCATCTGCGAAGCATTGGACTTTGAAATGTGATTTTTAAAACCAGGTTCGTAGCGATTATGAAGTACCGTCGGTTCACTCTCATGTTGCAAATTTAAAAGATTATCCTCCAGTAAGCAGCGTACAGGACTTACTGCTGGTTTGGAGCCTTGTTCGAGAGTTTTAGGTCTGCGGTTGGTATGTACGATCATTGCAGATACTGGAGGGAAATGCCCACAATAAGAGGACGATGGGTTTGTCAATTCTTATCTTTGTTCTTGAAATTTGGGATACTGCCCACGGCACTCTGGAGAACTTTTGGCGCCTTTGATCCAGGACGTGTTCCAGTCAGCACATCGGTTGACGGAGGGAATCGTCCATGACCATTTGAGGCGTGTTTATCGCTGACTGTGGGTCTTACTGAAAAAACCTGACCGCGCCTGGCGTCAACAGAGCCGGACGTGGTTTGTTTTCCGGTATTCTTCTGAACGGACATCGCAACGGTGTTCCCAGTTACAACTTGTTGATTGTGGGAAGTCGTGGAGCCATGATATTCAACAGTCATACAATAAAGTAGCTGATTTTATTACCTGAGTTATGTTTCACTTGGCTCGCAACATTTTCCTTTGCACCAAGCGCTTTTGTCGACTCAAAACTTGTGACGCAAAATTTGGTCATGTTTTTTGACGAATGTATTGGCTGTAATTTCGTTTTTGAACTGTAGCAATAGTGGACAACATTTTTTGCAGTACTTTCTTGCGAATTGCGAGACGATGGGATTCCCTGTCTTCCATCCTGCTAGCCTATAGTAAGACTGTTTCCACAGTCAGCAAGTTATTCTGTCGGGTACGTTAAACACAGCCACTTTGCTTGCACAACGTAACCGTTTGTGTAGTTCAGTAGCTGTTGTGTCAATAAACGTTCCAGAAGCTGCGAGGTCTTTACGGACAAAAGTAGTAGTCTCCGAATGGGTGTTATTTGAAGTATTAAGAATGCTAATTATCGGATTCAGCCGGGTGCAAAATGTTGGTGAGCTGTCCACACTTATGTGTATTTTCGCTATTTCAGCCTCTATTCCGTTATTTTTCCAACCTGGTCTGCAAATACACCGGAAATAGGAACTAAACGTAACTTCTTGTTGTTCCTCCCTTGTAAGGGGCTAATATTTGCCGTTGAGATTACCGCTCTAGTGACAGATTTTGGCCCCTTTACAATAGCACAAATGGAGCAGGTGTTGCACGTGATACCTGAGGATTCTTTTTCGGTTTGCTTTCTTCGTTCCCACAAGTTCGCTCCAGCTGTGCTCTAAATACACCGACGTCATTTTAACAGACGCCACGCACCAGCTGAGTTACCGCTGCTACATACTGTGGCACGCCATGTTGTTAGATGTAGCTGGTGTAGGCGTGACGTTTCTTATGCACTGATTCTTAATGAAACGACGGCCAGTTACCGAACGGTTCTAGAGCGTACGCTGAAGATGTTGCCATGCGCGTCTGCCGTCCAAACCTCCGTCATTGATCGTTCATCGGCGCGGTGGCAAGCTATCCTTATGGTTTGCCCAAGGTGCGCCACAGTACTTTGCCGGTTTCATTTAGTGAATGATGTCTCTCTCGGCGCTGTCTTCACCTGATAAGATTGAATACGTTCCAGAGAAACCACATCTATCAATGGACGCGTAATATGGTATCCAATGGAAACGTATCACAGTTTGACAGTTCAGTGCAAGCCACGAAGTCTGTAAGTAGGGAAGCTTTTGAGTGCCTGAGTAAAACGTGGCTAGTCTGTTAACCCGGATAGGCATCTCATTTGTTGAAGGGGACTGTCCCCTATGACAACTACACAACCAACAGGATGGAGAACGAGAATAGCTATATAAAAAGTGCGGCATGTGAACGTACGGCAATGTGTGGGTTGTTCAGACATTGTTGAGCGTTCCAGGAGTATGCTTGCTGATCGCCTCTATGCAGCTGACGCAGAACGTATGAAAATGTTTGAACCGCTTAAGGGATACGAAAACTTGTCACCGCCTCTGGATCCTTCATCGAAGTATGCGGGGGCTGTATTCCTCAGGTAATATTATGGTAATAAAATCAAAGACGTCGCTTATGAAGGACGGATATGGAAAGTTCGATGTACCAAACAACGAATGTTTCACGTAGTCATTACGGGAAATGGTAGCTGCGATTGTTGTTTCTTTTCCCGGTGGTTGATGCAATGCAGCCAAATGGCGACGGCTTTCCGCGTGATTGACAAACCGATGGGAATATTAACGGAGAAGTGTAGGTGGGTGTTACCCGCCACTGTCCACACTGATGTTTCAACAACTGAGATGTCAGAACCCGTAGTACTCATGCCTATCCCCGTAGCACATTCGCGTTTGAATGAGACTAGAAATACGGAGAACGAATGCCAAGATATAGCTGTTACGTCGAGTTGTATGAGTGGGGAAAATAATAACAAGCATGTAACTACATTTTGTGGGATAATCGAGTTGCAGTCAAAACGTCCGGATCTTATATTGCACTGTTCACTCCCTGGACGACAGACCGTGCAAATAAGCGGTAGGAAGTCGTTCAACAACTCGTGGCTGGAAAAAAGTACGGCCACTCGATAATTGGTACGACAGATTCTCCGCTCCAACGAAAGGGTCACACAGGAAACCGGCTTGGAAATGTCTAATCATTGATTCGAGTCTCCTTATCTATAGCAGCTTCTCAGCATCAAATCATAACAGGCTGAATCCCCCGATCCCTTCAACTAGCAAAGTGGTGTGCCACTTGGAAGAATTGAGCCATACACCTGCAATTTCAAAAACTGGCGTCTAAAATGTTTCCACAAGGAAGACCGCACTTGGGAGTCGAGGGAATGACGACAGTTTGCCGCAGATTGTAGTTGCAGGCGATCCGTTAAAAACAGCATATGTTAGGCGTGCTACCTGAGGTGGCTCAAAACAGTTCAAAACGAAGGTAAAGGACCATATTGTAAGGAAGTTGGCCCTGAAACTCGTAAACAACCAACTTTGCCAGATTTGTTGCCAACAGGAGGATTCCGTAGACCTGAACGAGGGCAGCGTCAACTGGGTCTAATGGAGTCAGTGCATACGTTGGTGCCATCATTGGTGTGCCAGCCATCGGCGATCCTACGTCCACCGTATCTGCGTGGACTGGGAGACAACTGAGCAACCGGTGTGTAGTCCTCAACCCCAAGCTCTTCCGAAACATGAAAGCAATCACATTTTCTTTTTTAGAACGAACAAGAACGAAATCGTAGCCCTCGTCAGAGCCACCTACAACTTCATTTTCATTTATTTTTACTTGATGTACGTTTGGTTATCGTGGGTAGACGATGAGCTCCACGGAGACCTATTCCACCAGCACTCTCATGATACACAACCCGCCAAAGCACCCGTACAAAGGGAAAAACGTAGTAAAGGCATGCATATTAATTCATACCATCGTCAATGTACACAGCGGTTGTCTGGATTCGTACACTGGCTTCTTCAGAAAGACACCGTTGACAGCGGAATTTAGAACTTCTATGTTTGTACGAATTGCCGACAATTATCCGTTTCACGGGATTTGCCTTGAAGGTCGTTCAAAAGGCGAAACGGTCCATTTGGCGCGAATCCTCGATTTTTGAACATTTTTTTGAAATATTAAAATCGGAATTTCAGGCAAAGTACCTACAATACATCAATTGTAAATAAGTGTCGTTCATAGAAAAATTGGAATACATCGAAAAAGTCCCAAAAATACTGGCTTGGTGATGAAAAATTTAGTTCCCATTTTCGCGAAAATATCACGTTATTGGCGTTATCTCAGATTCTCCAGTTTTATAAATTGGATCATTGCAATTTTCGAGATGAAATGCGTCATCCTGTAGCCTAAGAGTGCTTCATTTTTAAGAGCTACGTTTCATCGACCAGTATCTAACAAAAATCGGGCAAACAAAGAGAAGTAGTAGGAATATCGTATAGACAAAGAAGCTGGAAATGTTGCCATACATGTTTCAATATCAAATGTGTTGATGTTCTTGTTGAAATACAAAGC
>LUCH01008349.1:8071-20664 GCA_013368495.1 Paragonimus heterotremus | reverse complement strand
TAGGAAGAAGTTAGGGGCTTGTACCGATCCTTTTTAAGGCCGGTGCATTTAGAGCGGTACCACCTGTGACACTGGTAACACTGTATACGTTTTCGTACGGGTATTCTGAAAACGAAACCACTGCAATTCCCCGCTGTCTCGGTGAGTGTCTGCTGAAATCCAGCACTGCTGGATCAAATATAATTCATTGTCGATAGGAGTGAACAATATACAATATTAACACAGCAGAATTCCGGTCGTACAAAGTGCATACAAAGCGGAACACTATAACCACATACTATAGACGCCAGTGGCATAACGTTGTAAAATGTTATGTTGATTTTTGAAAAAACTGTGGGCTTATGTAAGCTTTTGACTTACCGGCACCCATGGGGCAAAAATGTGAGGGGATAGTGACAATAAAGACATCTGACACAATTTTCGAAATATTTGCTGTACTCTTTCATGTTCTATGTAGAATGTGCGAAATGTGAATCAGTTTATGTAGCCCCAGGCTTTGATGACGCTTTTATAGGTACACTGCGTTGAAGGGGATCACTTTTGAACAAAACACAACACTTGATGTATGGCAAATACATTTTTCAGTGAACTCGCAGACATCCTGCACAGAGGTAACTTTCACACTGGAACACAATGACCAGCAATTTCCAGATGGCGGTGCCATCAGAACACTGGTCATCGGGTTACGAAGTTCATAATTTATTATCAGCCTACGTAGAACCCAGAAGTTAATAGAGCACTGACCAAGTAATCTTTGAATTCTCGGCCTTTGTGTCATTTTTTAAAAGAATGGGGAGATATCGGAATGGTGCACAGGTCACGACTGGACATGTCAATGTTCCCCGACAAATTTTGCTACACAGAAACCTGTTTAACCAGCCCAAGTTTTATGTACACTTGTGGACAAACGAATTGTGTTATGCGCAACTTGAACATGACATTGAACCTCTGTATATTACCCACTTTTAAAAATTGGATAAGGTATAGGGTTAACATTCGCTCAGCTCAGTTCGGTTTGCAGGACTTGTGGCGATCACCAATGATGCTTTATTTCAGTGTGATTAGTAAAATCCTCCGGTGCTGTGGCGTGTATTCACAAAATCGTTGGCCGTTGTGGCATGCCCATCGAATGAATACAGGTTTATTGTTAAGACCGACGTCATCATAGATATTTTTCGGATCCATAACTAACTGAATTTGACTTGCGACCAAAGGGAGAGGGGAGGAAACCGATAAAATGAAGCGGACATATTGAGAAGGTAAGATGGGATAAAGAAAACAGAGAGGAGGTAAAACAAATAAAAGTCAAGGCACTGGTACAGTAACATCACCACACCTTCATGCTTTTGAATTCCTTATGGTGCGTTGATGCTAGACACCAGCATCTATATCCCTTGATGAAACTTTCTTATCTGCATATGTTTCGTTGTTAGGGGCTATCAACTTGTGTGATCGGATGGAATAATCAGAGAGCTTATTCGCATCATTAAAGTCGGACCTGGAAGAATTACTTCTGCGGTGCACCCTCAATGGTTATTTCCTGCTGAACATCGTTGCATCAAAAACCGGACAATGTAGCGGAGGATTTCCTCAGATGCATTGCTGGCAGACCTCTCTATGGAGAAGCAGAATCCCGGCTTTAATCGACTATTTAAAACCTCACTGTATACAGACGACGAGTCGGGATATACTTACTTTTGTGCAACCATAAGATAAGCTAGCAACCATCCATCAAACTTTTAACGTAGTACAGCCTTGCTGCGCTTCGCTTCAGATAAAAAGTTCAACAACGGGTTCCATCTCTCAGATGCCAGTTCAACAGGACTTCTAGAGAGCTCGTTCAATAGGTCGGTTTATGGTGAGTCTACATAGACACGTCAACACATCAAATTCAGTAGTTTTGTACCAATTGAGCGGAAACGAAGTTTGAACCAATGCCTGGCTGCTACAGCAAGGAATATTCTTTCGGATGACACGGTGGAACAAGAACCGAAAAGTTCGAAGCTCAGTGAGAGGGAACGGTTGTCCGAAACAATTAATCAATTCAGACATTCAGGCCACAGGGTCGCATGAGGTTATATTCATATTTGAAAACAAAGCGGTGTTTACAAAACTCCCGGTTAAATGGGCTTTTGTAGATGATCACCTTGGCGGTTACATTTGCCTGTCACTCAGCCACAGCTTTCCAGCGTTACCCATGAGAAGTTGATTAACAGCAGTGTCGATGTTGAAGGGTAGCCAGAAAAAAGCTTCTGGTCCATGATCAGTAACTGTTCAGGCACTCAATTTCGCGCTATCACTGTATTTTAGAAAATGTTGGTCGTACGGCTAGGTTCTTGTCAGAAAAGGTCACCAAACATCCCCCAGCCTGGATCAGAACTGGTTGGCGTAAATCGGTCACTAGGGCCGTGGTTTCACATCGTTTCGGCATCAACCATCTTATGCATATCATCAAACCACCTCGGGTTGTGTACAGGGTCCCCAACATGACCGAAAACAGTCTGCTGGCTCAATCTGGCGGCTGCTAAGTCGACTACAGTCAGATTATGTAACCCTGTGCTCTAAAAAGAGATTTATCCAGTCCTCGCAACTCCCGTGGCTACATATCATTCACGTTCACTATGATGACGCAAGTACACTTGATGCCGACTATTTAACCTATGATTCAGTCAACGTCCGGTCCGAATCCATCTGGTTGTTTTGGGAGCCTAGTGGTTGCCTTCAGTTGCACTTATGAACTTACACTTCTGTTTCGCAATTGTTCTCATTGCACATCTTGATGAAAACCACGTGATTATAACAGCTTGCGAATACTTCATTGATGCCGCTTGTTCGTCACGTCGTTGCTGCTTCTTTTCTTGGAATTCCCGAAAAATACGGTGCAGAGTTCGATAACCGATGGGCTTGCAGACACCCTCTGCTGGAGTGTGTAAGTGACCAATTTTGTCTCTGCCCGCGGCCCTGTCGTAGCTTATCGTTGGAAAGATTATCCATAAACGGAAAAATGACCTCTATCAGATGTTATAGTACGCCAGTTGTTTCCCGTGCCGTCTCATGAAGCCTTGAAGGGAAAATTGCAGAGGCGAATTCAGAGGCCCGGAGAAAGTCATGCATGCAAAGGAACGCACCAGATGGACACAGTTATATGCAGGCAATCAAAAAGATTTTCCCAATTATCTGATCAGTCTTATATACTTCCCACTGGGAATATGTATCCACAAGACTGTATTGTTTTCCACGGAATACCTTTCCGTTATTTTGTGCTAATTGAGGTGATTGTCACGTCACTGACAATTTGCTGGGTAGTCTGTCATGAATACAACTGCTCAATGTAGTGTAGAATCTGATAGTACTGTACAATCCGCACAAAGGTGTAATTTTCCATGACTGCCCTACTGGAGGTTGGAAAATGTCCAGTTAGTACTTTCTTAGGGTACACATAGGATGTTCATGAGACGGTCGTGTTGGCCGCGCCGTGCCTTATTCTATTCTCATTCAGGCCATTGTATCGAGCACCGTAAGAATACTTCGGGAGAGACGCTCCTTTCTTTAAGAAGGTAACGAAGCTCTTTACAGGCAGGATATGGTATATTCAGGGTCTGAGCTTCAGAACCACTTGAAATCGCCGAACTTATTTTTGACTCAATAAAAAAGGGAAAAAGGATCCTATCAAAATGTATATAATTACTCGGATCACAGGCACAAATCTTCTGGCCTCTTTGCCTGTGACATAACAGAACCCATCTTTGATAAGGCATGGATTCGTAATTGGGAAGACGAGATCAGTCAACTATCAGCTTTAAGTTTCCGACCAGTCGGCCAGTTAGTCCATGGGACAGGTTGTCAGTAGAGGTTGTGGGGGACTCAGTCGGCCAAGAACTTATTAACCAACAAGCACATTGATATAGATTCAAACCTTGCCGAAACTGTATATTATACTGTTCGCGCAATCCGGGGAACATCTGAATTTTTCACTTTCATTACGTGATATTTCGCCTCATTTTCTCCTGCAGATACCCATCATGCTAGAAAATAGTCCTCAATGTCTCGTCACTGGAAACCACGGGGAAAACGAACAATTCTGGAGATTTTCAATCATCCGATACGTCCCGGCTGCTAATAAAATACTCCACAGTCTTCCGTTCGTAAACTTTTTCCCTAATATTGTCAGCAAACAATGCTTCACTTGTGTACAACCTTTTGCATCACGCTCGCAAATTGCTCAAACTGATAAAAGTTACCTTTCAATGTAATACAAAATTTGTGCCCACCGGTCTGCTCATCTCTCCGTTGCAAAACCGCTGGACGATACTACGCAGATCGTTCATTCAATTTTTCAGCTTCGTCGTACCGCAAAAGTCGTTACAGCTCTGCTCGTGCTTCCGCAGTCCATGGTAATTCTTTAATATCCCCATTTCCGGATACTGATAATTTAGAATATTGTGGTAGTCTTCTTGAACACTTGTGAACATTTCCTTTAAATCAAGTCCTTTGATTACTGTAACTTGCTGGAAACCTCGTAATTATTCCGCTACATTCATCCACTTTGTTGTCACCGATAACCCAATGAGTTGCACTTGTATTCACTTGGGCAATTCAGTAACTCGTTCTGATCACTACACACCCATTTTTCAGCCAAATTTCGAAGTTTCTATATTCCCCTTATCCCATCAGTCATACGCACACACTTTTCGGTACCATTTATGTAAATAATCACGGACTACTTCGCTGTCCAATTTCTGTCCCTTCTGAACACTTCCTAACACATACTTGTATATTATTCCTGACAACCGTGCAAGCAGTGAACTGAGGAAACATCACAGTTTTTCAGTCGACCCTTTTAGAGCATGTGAATAATTCTTTTAGTAATCCGTAGGTCCAATTTAACGGACCACCGCGTTCTCTTTCAACACGCCATTTAAGTAGCGGGAACCTCACGATTTGGTTGTGTTATTAATCATATGAACCACTCGAAAATATGTGCGCTGATCACGTCCGGAAAAGCCTGTTTTCTACGGATGGGTTGAGAGACACAAACCATTACCTTTCCCACTGTAGATACTATTGCGTGCTCATTGATTTCACTGATCAATACATGAGTTACCGACAAAGGTTTTCAGGTGCCGATAGGGCGTCCGTTGACGGGAAATGTCGTGAATGGAAACAGAACGTATTATCGTTCTCGGAAGTTACAGTAAATGTCAAGATAGAGTATTGTGCTTAAAATGAATGAAAACTTGGCAATTCCTCGGAGCTAACCCTTGAAACGCAACTGATGACGCCAGAGGGAAGAGAGACCTGATGTCTATCAACCTCAAGATGGAAGGACATTTGCCAGGCTAGTCCTCATATCCCGGTCGACTATCAACAACTGTTACAATTGACAACTGTTCTGAGATACTTAAGTGTGACAAATGAACCACTACACAGTCGTCCAAGAACAAGCGTATGGGGTTTTACTCCAGAGCATCTAGTGTTTCTTGCGTAACCCTTAGTCTACTCGCAACGTCTGCCGACAGGGTAGGTTTAGGATAGTGGGTACCACACATCTGGCGCTCGTTCAACAACAGCCATGCCATTAAGAACCCACAAATATCTTCTAATACAAGAAATGATTCATGTAATGTGAGTGTTAATCCGGAAGTCCAGAGGTTCATCAAGCTACACCCACTCTACTCGCAACGTTTGTCGATAGGCTAGGTTTAGAATAGTCGCGTTTGTTATGTGGCGAGCGTCCAAAAATTCTGAGCCGGCCGAGCAACCAACCAGGATCAAAAATGGAAGACGGTCGTTTCGGCGAGTTCCACATTAATAAGGTGCTAAGGCACAAGAAAATTGCTGAAAACTAAATGCAAAAAGATAACAAAAACCTTCAATATTGAATCTACCAAACTTATAAGTTCCGAGGCCAACGATTTGCGTGAACACGTAATGACAGAGCGATTATACGCAAACGAAATCCAGGTGCACATAAACAAGAGTCTAGCAGTGGGAATTAAGGAAGAAAAATTACGGAGGAATGTTTCCACAATTGAACGATATCTGGTTTTACTAATACGCCAAGGTCAACGTTCATGGGAAGAATGATTTATCGCGCACGTAATTTGGATGGTCGTGTCAATCTTTTCAATAGAGGCTGGCGAGTACTACCGGGGGAATTTCGAATGTAAGAAGAAGAATAAGGATCAGCGAGAAGGGAATAAGCAAAGGCAGGAACGGTGGTCACCGGCTTTCTATAAAACACATAACTATCGTCAAACACTTAAAGTAGTCAGCTACTTTAACTACGGCAACCTTCTCACTAGAACATCATCGCGTTAACGTCAATCTGCAGTGGACTGACATCGCCAGCTTCCAATATTTTAACAACATCCTCGTAAAGAAGAATGGCGCTAAAAAAAAGTGTGAGGGAAGGACATTGATGTAAGAAATAACGAGGAACCTGGTAGTGGCCCGTGAGGTACTATTTCAAGAATCAGGAAGGGATACTAACAGTATAAGTTGGTTTCAACTTTAAGAGTTCTACTGTCAAAAAAGAGCAAGCCAACGAAGAAGTCCTCCTCGGATGCCACAAGCACTCAGTTTATGTCTTAGAGGGTTGTATGAGACACTATGGAATGTCCTGGCGAAATCGATGGAAATGAAGTCTGAGACGTAGCCATTGTCTTTGTCTACATATCGGCAACCCTAAATGTTACGTGTATTAATGCCACTATTAGAAATTGCAAAGAGAGACTGCGACTGATCTGCAGAATCAGTCAGTCAGTTTGTCTGATCCTATATAAAACGGTCGTCTGAAAACCTGAACGACAGTCATGGAAGGCCCGTTGTTGCACAGAATTAGGGAACTACAGACAGGTAAAAGAACATATTAACCTACCAATCTGCTGATGACTTGAGTGAGAGGGAATCCGATTACATTTAAAAACGGCTCATAGAAGAGCAGCTAACACCTTCTAGCAGGATGTCGTTCAAGTGGAAGATAAACCTGGAAGGAAAAACTGTTGCCTAAGGAAGGTCCGGGGTCACAGCATGTAGAACTTCTTGTCCTGACCCCTTCGATTGTTATCGTCTACTGAAGAGAAAAATTGCTGCAGGTGTCCCGCGCCCAAGAACAAATGCATATGGATTGGGTCGCCGCGGACTCTTCGAAATTCAAATGGATAAAGTTCAATAACTTCAAGACCAGACTCTTAGGAGGAGTGCCGCAAGCCAGTACCCATTTTGGTGACTACTCGCTGAACAAGTCTAATGGTGAGTATGTCCTTCTTCAGGCCGATGAATACCACTTGATCAACGTATCCGCGCAGTGGTCTTATATCGACCTTGTACACCGACTGAAAGGCATGTCTGTCTATGTGGGGAAAGGCTCCATCACCCCAAGGGTTTCAAGTCCCTTTCTGATGGCCATCTGGTGGTGATAAAGGAATGATAAACCGGTCGAAAGCCAAGCCCCTGTTTCCCTTCTAAGATCGCTTTCCGCGAGGCCCATTATACTCTGTGAGTCAGAGATCACGAATAGGTTCCCGAAGTCTCGTCCGGGCGACATATGTGCACATTTCCTGTTGTTTAGATGGAAACTCCGGTCATCCGGCCAGAGTTTAATACATTCAAGGCCAGTCTACAATGCACTGGAAGCACAAGTATTTCAGTCATCTAAATCATCTCTGTAAAGGATGGCGTTGCTAGAAATAAGGTCGAGAAGGTCGTTGATGTATATTAGAAACAACAGTGGACCAAGTACAAGTCCCTGCGTAACTCCAGTTGAGTTCAGAGAGGTAGAAGAAAGGTCTGATCCAATTTTTATCTAGAAGTCCTGTTACCAATAAAGGATATAATCCAACAGAGAACCCCTCCTTGGATGTCCTAAGCCGTTCATGTACAACATGGCCATGTAGTGAACCGTCGAAGGCTTCGGAACAATCGTGGAAGATAGCATCCGAAAAGTGGCCATTGTGTTCGGCGTCTGTCATGCTATCCATGAAGCATAGCTTACTGGTTGTGCATGATCGGTTAGGAAAAAAGCCATGCTTGGCAAAAGAAAGAGGTTATTTGATAAGAAGTGTTCAAGAATGGTGCACTTTAACAAGCGCTGAGCTAACTTGCATGGAATGCGGGTGAGGTTGATCGGTCGATAACTAGCAGGGGAGTGGCGATCACCCACCGTAAGTATAGGTGTGGCAATGGCTTTATTTCACGACTCCGGAATAGTGGTGGTCCGGTGTGTCTGTTCAAACAGATTGTGGAGGGGCTCCGCCAACCCAAGGGCTGCTTCTTTGGGAATTCGGGAATGGATCGCGTCCGATCCCGTTGCACTATGGGATTGATCTTCAGCAAGAGGTCGTTGACGTCAAGCACAGAAGACTGAGCTGTTAGAAGTGTGTATTGGTAAGTTCTCCACAGAAAAGTCAGGTGCCATTCAAGCGGAACAACACTGTAAACTGATGAATAGTGTTGTCTGAACACCTTGGCAACCACCTGGGCGTTGGAGGTTTCCTCTTCGCGCACTTTCAGAGAATGCGCTAAGGGTTTAGCTTTACTCTGACGGCGCGTGTCGTTGTTGGAAATTTCTCACCCTCACATGGCGGCAGTAAGATTCTTGCCTTGTCTCACTGGAAACCGTGGCCACGAAGCAAGCCTCCTTTCCCGGAATGTCCTTTCCTTCAATTTTCCTTCGGTTTGGCAAAAAGGCGGCTTCCAACACTCATTGTAACACGTATGGTTGACAGTGTCATTAACCGTGTGCACGCGTAAGCACTGAACTTCACAAACTACGAGGCAGATATCCTGACCTAGGCTTAGTCCGCTTAGCGTGAAAGGCAAAGTTAAAAAATGTCGCTTAGCCTTCCAGACAACTGGGAATCCGCAATGAACATTTCAACCGGGTCGACTTTCGGCACCCGTTCCTTAAGTGGAACCAACAATTAAACTCGAAGTTTGGCTACAGCAGAAACAGCGAGTAAACTGCACGGAATTTCGATGAAATACGGAACCACACCGACGGCCTTCTGCAAGAAGCCCAAACGTCCCACACTTGGAGGTTGTCCAACCGTTTGCTCAACGCCACATAGATCGACAGCATTACTACCTAAGCTCCACGACTCAGTCCTCTCAAAGCTGCAGTGTGGTATTAGGAATGCTCAGGTACCCCAAAAGTCAGCTACTAGTAGAACTGTACTACCAGAGAAACCAATGGTTTCGGCGTCAATTGGCAGAGTGATGGAAGACCGCAGGACATTTATAAATCATCGTGTGCACCAAAGCTCCTGTAGCCCAAAAAACGTAGGTGTGGTCCTGGTACGGGCAGGGCGAGATGTAGTATTACGGTCAGCCTACAAAAACAAACGGATACAGTGAGACAAATACAAACTGCCTATGAGGACGCCCCAAAAGGGATGGAAACATAAGTATCCACGTCCCCTAACTCGTCTTACGGGTTCCTAAGAATGAAAGCTCCTCAAAGAGACAGATAATAGTAGGTGTCCTGTTAAACGCTGAACTGCTTGTAGTGACGAAGTGGCGCTGCTCGTACAGACTCGGTAAATGGACTGAACTTAACGCACAAACGATACGTCCCAGACCGTTCCTATTCGAACTTCGGGACCGCAAAGTTAGTGGTCTGCTACCAAATAAGAGTTACAAGACAGCTCAGAGGGTGGCAGCTATAAATGTCGCAGAAGACGGCCGTGTACCACTTATATGACCCATATGTAACGATGTCAGTCTTTCCAGAAGTCAAAGAACAGCTTATCGGCAAAGACCAGGGAGAGAAAGCACATCACAGCTCCAGGAGAACAAGATGGCGATGCGATAGCCTATGACAGCCAATTACCGAGGAGAACAATGAGTTGCATCGTTCTGGTTTACATCCCCATATCCGAAACCGGACTTATCCCTCGGAGGTCCCCTGTGAGAACACACAAACAACCAAACTACGGAATAGCCAGAAGGCCAGCTTGCCGAAACCGACGGGCATGCTGGTGAGTATATGCAGTCTGCATAATCAGACAGACGGGTTGCAAGTAGTAATTCACTCAGCAGATACTTGCCTGTTTACAAAAACTTGTTTCAGATGAGAAAAAGATGCGAGGGATTGGGGAGAACGATGTAGTGCACCGTGCACCAAAACTTGGAGAGAAAGTTTTCATGTTTGCGGGCTACCAGTAATATCCTTGACTGTACCTGTTAGGCGTTTTGACGGATTTCCAGCTTGCACTTGTTCCGCACACAGCGAAAGACTTTTATATCCTGCGGATTGCTTCTTACTTCCTGCTCAGAGAATCAACCGGAACCTAAGTCAAGAAAGTGACACATGTTCTGTGCAGACGACAAGCGACAGAAGGAGGGCAAAATCAGAGTAAATGGAATTTTCATACATGGTGCAACCCATCCCTTTTAATGTTGCAGCGTTTTCTAAAGTACGAGCCGAGTGGACAAAGCAGCCATAAGTATGAATGCAGCACTTATGAATCGGAATAACGATCGCGCCCAATACTATTTAACAGTATATCATCTACGACAATTCCGTGTGAGACAAGGTGAGCGGCAGTCTACCAGTCATTTTTCCGGATTTTGATTCCGCCAAATGACTGCCTGAAGATGTGACTGAAACTGACGTTCACTTGACCCATATATGGCACGAAAGTGCCTCTTAGCGAAATACAACAGATTTTTGATAACTTTGTGTGGATAACCTTGATCCCAGTATCCTCGAAGTTTATTGAGTGATTGATTGTCCAATGTTCGTAATGCTGCGTGTAACCGGTAGACCGTGAATACCTCTGTTATCTTTCGGTTGAAAAATCTTTTGTAGCTATTGAAGTTGTTGAAATTCTGTGACATGTTTTAGTTCCTAAAATCTTGGAATTCTGCTACCTGGAGAATTTTTTGTTTTAATCTTCCGAAGACGTAAGCAAGGAAGGTACGGTATCTCAGTGGCATAAGGAATGATGAAAAAATAACACAGAGTTCTATTCCACGTTATTTCGGAGAACTGAAGGTAGAATTTGATGAAAATCGATATCATAGACGTGGAACACAGGCCTTTTATTAAGTCTGGACGTAATTAAGTAAGAAAACGTGATTACCATTTTGACAACCGAATTGTTGTTGAAACATGAGTACGGAGCTTTTTATAAAGCAGCAAACGTGAGCAACGCCTATGAACCTACTTCAACGTAGGACGGTACGCAAAAGCCAGACAAATGATTCGTGTTTTATTTGTCATATTCGCCATCGTCAACATTCGTTGGTACCACCGTTGTTAGCTTTTCCATGCAAACAGGATGCACGCTGGAGTAAAGACGAGGTGACCTGCTGAACGAATGACATGCAAGAACACTCCCAGCTGGAAACATTACGACATATAACGGCAATCGTGTAGTTCGCCGTTACAGTGCTTCAAGCTCGAAACGAGTTGCAAGCGCCCATTAAGGTGCGAAAAAAGATTGTTCTAATTTTTGAAGAAATATTACAATGAATATTTCGGGGAAAATGTATTGATTCTGTAGGGGATATTGGTTGTGTCGCAACCAGAAAACTCAGCTATATCTAAAAATTGTCCATATTCAAATTATTGTTGAAAAAATGCCGCCACTTTTTCGATAAAAGCATCACGGTGGCTTTCCTATTCGATTTTGCATTCTGAAAATGTTTCCCTCGGAACCATCTTGGTGGAATACACGTTCCCAAGTTGTAGAAACGCTCAGTTTCGAGTGGTTTTGGAGATATGATTGAATTTGCAATTTTCGCCCAGGTTGCGCTTGAATTGCATTGTACACAAACCATCACAGTAAGTTCTAATGAAAGCTATGCCGCCACGATTGTTGGTTAGCGATACATCTGGATTACATGTTCAGCCGGTTTTCCTGATAGTGTTTTCGGTGGAAAACGGCCTACATTATTACGTGGTTGTTTCTACATATGGTATGGTGTAAACTGTAATGGACTAATCGATCAACTGATAACAATGACCAAAAGTATGGTAGTATCATAGAAAAGCCGTAACGGCGACGGGTAGACTCAATGGTAGACATACAAATTAAACGGAAGTTGTGTCGGTAAAAATAGGAGCGACTCACTGATAAGTCATGGTCCGTTAGATTGAATGGACCATCACAAGAACGAACGATAGCACCAGAAATGAGATTGGTTGGACGACCGATAGATAATTCCCATGACAGTTAAATAAGGGAATTTGCCGCAATGGTCGGCTGAAATAGTCAACTCCCAAACCTCAAAAAATCTGCCTACTAACGACACTGGACGCAGAGAAAACGCAAATCTTGCTACCCGAGAAATATGTGCTTTGTATTGATCGATTATTGAGGAGTTCGATTAAGTTGGTTTAAACATCGGCTGCATACGTGAAGTTAAGGGGAGCAAAAAGCCTGAATAGCAATAAGAATAACTGGCAATTATCTGTTTCACGGGATCCGCCTTGAAGGTCGTTCAAAAGGCAAAACGGTCCTTTTGGCGCGAATTCTCGATTTTTAAATATTTTTTTGAAATTTCACAATCGACATTTCAGACAAATTACATACAATACATCAATTGTAAATGAGTGTCGTTGATAGAAAAATTGAAATACATCG
>LUCH01008347.1:0-17149 GCA_013368495.1 Paragonimus heterotremus | reverse complement strand
TGTTTATGCATTTTTATCTACATAAACAGCAACACTATGTTAATCTGCTTCACTGGCGTCCTCATCTACGATAGCTTATCCGTTACCCTGCAGGTACTCTTCGAAGACAAACCATCCATATGGACAACGAAGATCTGATTTGCACTGTCAACCATTTGTATGGGAAGAAACCAGTGTACTGATCCGAACAGCGGTGTTGTACATTTACGATTATGGACAATAAGTGTGCATGAATTTACAACGTTTCGTTGTTGCTTGCATTTTAGCATTGGCGGGTCGTCCGGTAGGTTAGGGACCAATGCGGTTAAGGTGGAGCAATTATATGAGAAGAACTGAAAGAATAATGCGTAGTAGTTGAGAGAAATCCGGTGCGTATGTGAGCCTTTGCGCAGCAAAACGATTTTTGGGCCAGCCCCCATGGGACCCCTTGGGGAATATCGGCCAAACCCCATTTTTACCCATCACCAGCTCCCCCAAAACCCCCAGGGGTCCCCTAAGGGACCATATGGGGCGTGCTATTTGGGAATACCAATCCTGCTGATCGATCAATTACTTATTCCGTGTTTGCTATGATAGCTCTCCGTTTAAACAGATTTACGTGCTCCGAATTTGTTGGTTCAGAGTATGCTTTCATAGATATCAGATTATGAAGTTCTGACACAAATAATCACTCGGGTAAATATACGGTGTGTAAGCACCCAAGCACCGGCTGATAGGCAATATGTATTTAACGTGGGCTACTCACAAGTAGTCACATTATAAAAATGAAAATTGTGAAATTCATTCAGTAGAATAGATGAGGGAAGTTTGCTTTAAGTAAAACCACCCTCTTTAAGCAAGACTTGGGATTTTGACAGCTCAACACGACTGGTTTTTCAACATAAAACTGAAAGCGCAGTGAATTACAAACGTTATACGAATTTAGTCTCCCTGCAGTAACTGCCACACTACTTGGATTAAAATGTGAATTTTAGGCAAATGAACACCTATGGAGGAAATTCTCAACGATGTGGTGCGGACATACGAACCATAATTGGGAGAACCAATGAACTGCAGTTTCTTCTAAGTTGAGGTCGGCGTCACCGAAAGTTTGGTTAATTTTAAAGTTTGGCGTTCGTATAAGCGACAAATCAATTGTATTAAACTCACACTACCCAAGCGATACTTATAACACTAACGATTTAGTGGATAAAAGCGTCGGATAATAAGGCTTAAGTTTACCCGGTTCTATTATTTACAATGTCTCTGCCTGACTAAGCACCCGTTTGAATGTGAGAACGTGAAATAGTATGATCATATAAAAACCTCTACACTTCATTCTTTCTGTATTTCAAATGTCGCAGACGTTCGCCTTATATTTTCCGAGTTAACTAAGTATGCATATCGATCGTATAGCCCACTCCTGTCACACTGAATTGATGGGTATCTGTCATCGCATTGTTTAGTTGGTGGGCGAAAGATAATCGCTGTTAACATGACGTTCGTTTTGTCTCAGACAAGGAGGCATTTATCACTGTACACACATTGGCTTCGTGTTCTGATTTCACGTGACCAGATCTGAACTGCAGGTCTTCTCTCAAACTCACTCCATATCCAGCTTGAAGGAAATCATATCTCAGGTCCGCATGTCCAGAAGTACACTCTGCAGACAAACATGATACATGCCTTAAAAATGACCGATGGGTGTCAGATATATCTATCAGTAATTCAACGATAAGACGATTGAACGTTGATGTACACCGACTGCATTCAATCGGTATAAGAAAAGCAATCATTAAATCGAACAGCATCATTACCGAAGACCAAAATACGGAGCAAAAACAGCTGACACAGTAACCCCCGGGGTCCTGATAAGCAATCAGCAAATGAAACTGAAAGCTCATTACAGTTTAATATCTGTCAGGACTGCCCTACTATTTTTCATTAGAGTGGATTTTGAGCAGGTCCCATTCTTCGCTCTAATTTCATTTACAGGCCACCAGGTATAGTCATACACGAGACGAAACCTATGAGCAGAATGGTGGTCAGCGGTGGACAGGCGACCTTTTCTGTTTCCAAACCGCTTGACATGAAGGAGAAGGTGGTGGCCGAATATCGCAGTTGTGGAAAGCCAACTAGCGCGACTTCGTCACACCGGTGTGAATGGAGAACCAATCGATGCCATACTAGATGGCGGTATGCTACAGTGTGTGTAGAGTACCTTGATGAATGTTCGAATTATTGTGTTTCGATTCCAAAGAGAGTAAACATGATGTGGAGGATTGGGCAGAAAATTTTGAATATTTCATGAAGGTCAGTCAGAAGAAGCGCTAGCACTTCTGTTCTTCATTCGCAGTAACATTTCCTTGTTTGACGCCGCCATAAGTTTTTGCGGTTTCAGACACGGCTGCTTTATTCATGTCCGATGTTCTTGGATAGGGAAGCCGGAACAGAATGCACATTGCGCGAAACTTTTGACAACGAAATCTGCAGTTACTGCAGTGCAACAGTACACAAAATCACATGTGATATACCTTCAGTGAAACAATTTGTTGTGGCGGTGAATGCAAAATCGAATGTGATAGAGCAGTATGAAGTGAGCAACAGGAAAAACAAATTCACTTCAAAATGCTCACACTTTGTGGCAGCTGTCACGCATAACAAGAGCCTACCCAACCTGGGAGAGAACGAAGTTCACTGAAAAGAAGAGCTTGGCGTATTCTTTTTTCTCAAACAGAGTAGACGCGATCCCATAAGATAATTCCGCATAAAAAGGACTTTAATACCAACTACCTGCAATGCACTGTGAAACATAAAGCAGTCCACTTCATTTTGGTTCACGATTTTCAGACAGCAGAATCTAGACCCGATTCAGCTGTCTCCTTCAAAACTCTTCGTACGCAATTCGATGACCAGATCAAGGTCACCGATAATGTTGTCGACGTTCGACAGTGGAACGACTCCGAAATACGACCAGAGTACATGATACGAATGAAAATGGTGAGCACGAAAAGAAAGGCAACCTAAATCCTCGATTCTAAATGCCAAAGAAATTTTACTGCAGACTGTTGGATTGTACGTTATCCAACTGGAAGAAATTGTTCCGATCAAACTTGATCCGTTTGTTTATGTGTGCCGAATCGTCTCGAATATCATGGGCGTTGACCAACTTGCTTTCAACGTTGAGTTGAATAGATTTGAGAGTAACGCACACTGGCCAGTAGATGCTTCCGTTAGATCGGTAGCGTTAATGGCTAAAAATTATCATGTTTAACGAGAGATATTGTTTGATTTTGTGAGGCCTTTATCACTATTGCATACTGTGGTTTAGACTTATGACTAAACTGATTAGATTACGCAAAAAACAATCCTGTCTAAGAAGATTAGTAATCCACGATGTCACACGGAAATGAAACAGATGTAGCAACTGAAGTAGTGTTTTTGTTAGTCGTATTCCACTGTACATTTTTGAAAGTTATGGTTTTTTAAAATCTACTTTTGCCTGGTCAAGTTATTAATTTGTAATATCCGTTCCGGGACAAAAGGACAACTCACTCCGCGCCTCGCTAGCTTGACATATTTCTCTGTACACTCTATTTTCCTTGGTCGATATAAATGTATAGGGGTCAACGCACTGAGTCTCGGTTTCCATTTTTGCTCGGTTTTCGAAAATGAGAACTGACTGTGTATTATTCTGTTGGATTGTTCTAACACGGAAGACAGATTGCTGAATCTGTCGCAGGCAAAGGGCTACACGACCGACCATCTTAACAAAAATTATCACATGAGATTTTGCGTAAGGGGTCTTTGAATACGCTATGTGGTCTATTGGAGTGATGATACATCAGGTTATACTGCGATCACAGCATCTACGAGTTTCATCAGCATGTTCACCAACTGACATCACGTTGAGACCTAGGAAGGTTGGGGTTTTTGGGAGCAGACGGCGCACTTCCCGAAAGCATGCTAATCTTATATGGAATATGTTCAACCTAGAAAATATAACGGCTACCAAATCACTATCTGTTCTGCATGACGTGATTAAATTTGGCCGACAAAATTTGTCGAGTATTTACCCGACCAGCCATTTTTGCTTCTGTTGACGGATATTTAGAGGACATTTAAAAATGAATCCATGAAGTTGAAAAACGGCTTTGAAGTGAAGAACTGTAGAAGTCACTTAGAAAAGTCAGCAGGCTGATTACTCACATAATCTGACCCGTCTCGTTGTTTGAAGCGTATTACGACAGAAGCTAGTATACGTTCGGCACAGCACTGAGTTAACAAGTCACTTCAGAGACAGATATTGAGGAATGCAGTGCGGCAGTATTTGTAGATCGAAAAAGAAAGTCCTGGCATTAATCTGTGCACTAGGGCATTTCATTGATTATGCATTTAGTGGGAAGATGCGCTGTCTACAGACCACAAACTACTGGTGTCTGTTGGGCAAAGGTTACCACACATGGCCTGATGATATCTGATGAGAATGCCCAAACGTACCGAGAAGTACCATTTCACAAACGTTCATCAACCAAAGTTAGGATATTTTCAAGACATCATTTCTGAAGAATTGATGTAGCTCAACCTGATTCTGTTGTCGTGCATTTTAGTCAGCATATCTGTGCCACACAGGACCGTATGCCACAAATAAGAAGTTATCCAACAAAAGCATGAAGCCGCATTCTATTCCGGAAAGTAATTCTGGACATTCATACTCAACTAGAGTTCCTGCAGATGGAGATGACGTTTTTTCTTATTTCCAAAGACGAACACTCTACAGAATAAGAGACTGTTGAGGTGAGAGTTTGTGGGAATTATTTTAACGTTTTTTTATCAAGCCTAAACAAAGTCGTTGATTAGACCATATGTTGGAGGCACTTTCAGAAACTGTACAGTGTCTTGATCTACCTCCTTACGTCATAAATTTCCACTTTCACTTGCGATCTTGAGGCAGACTGAAATTCGGCAAGTGATACAGTTATGTATACAGATCTAAGGACTCAAGTGAATTTGAAAAACGGTCAACCTAACTTGCAAATGAGTTATTAACTATAAAGCTCATCATGTACCATTCCTATAGTAGAATATGTGATCCAGGTTTACGGGGCATGCGTACTTGGTGAGTTGCTCAAGCACTGGCCTCAACTTACTTGGTAACTTAATAGATAGTATTACTGAAGACTAGGATTTTACAGTAATTCTGACAGCTCGCCTCGATAAGTAGCGACGTACCGGATTCTGTATAAATCCTTGAGTGGAAAGTGATACAAATTGGTGGCTCGTTACATACCATGTATGTTAAGTATTGTAGTCCGCCAAGGAATCGTAGAAGCTAACTTTACGAATGATATCAACCTGGTTTCTCGTGTCGCTGATAGCAAAAATGGACTTGACACTTGAAATGTCAATTCTATGATTTGGGACGTATCATTTGGAGAAATTCAGCCTTACACGTCTACTTTACCGGCATATTGCTATCTTAAGTTTGTTATTCGAAGTTGTTGACCACAACCCATGGGGGATGTTCAGCTGATTGAGGGAGGGCAGTACGAATCTATAAAGCGTGTTTGAACTCCTTGTTTGCCTTCTGGCTGGGAAAAATTGTCTAAACCAGATCAATTCCACGGGCATTTTTGATAAGTCAAAGGCGATCATACTGTTACCCACAAGTTACATTGGCCCTTGCATCATCTCGGGCACATGCCAAAGCCTAGATCGAATCACTTTTCCTAAAATCAGTAATCGACACCGCAAAATTAGGCAGGTCTTCCAAACTGTAAGCAACATACCTTTATTGTTTTAGCATATCTAGTCTAGAACGCTCTGCTTGAATCTGTTGCGTCACCATCATCAACAGATGACTTTATGCGGAGAGTTAATGACTATGTTCTCAGTTGTATCCCGCATCTCCAGTCAACACGACCATCTGGACAGCCTTGAAGTGATGCACACTTGTAATGTCAATAGCTGCAGACTATTATAAGTTAAAGTCTAATTGCTTCAAGCTTGATAATCTATGTCTGAATTACACAGTTCTTCCTAGAGTAGCCTCCAGTACATGGTCCTCCCGAACGAAGATGGCTTTATGTACAACTAAAGTTTGGTAATTCCTCAACACTCCTGTCATCGGAGGAGATCAGACTTCCTCATCTAACAGCCTCTCCCATTCAAAGGTTACCAGTCTAAACTGAAGTTGAATGTGGTGATTGGTGTTTGGTGCATGGGTGCCAACCTTCTGATTACACCTCACACACACTTCTAGATGCGCTGTGTCATTAAAACGTGAATAATAAAATGACACCGGGAGTAAGCAGTTCAGGCATGATACAACAGTGAAAAAGCGAGAAGCGAAATGACGTTCGCCCGAACCAGCCCGATCCACAAACTGCTGCATATACGTGTAAACAGATACACAAAGTTGGATAACGGGGACGTCTTCAGATCGTCAGCCATTGTCTCATCAGCCAAGAGTATTCATTTTAGCACACTCCTAACTGGTTTTGTTATGATAACTGCCAAACAGAACAGAGACCGTGATACAAACGTCTCCTCAACCAAGTCAAAAATGTTTCGGAAATGTTTGTTTCCATTGGTTACAATCCATCACATCATTGAACTCGGATGTTTTTGAACTTCACACATGTTTGGTTACGACGATGTCAAAAATGGAGATCAACTTTGTTCTATGTTAGAATAAGCTTATGATACGCGTTCGCGAGATCGCCCACTTTTTAACTATACACGTTTTACATGACACCGATATGCTCAAATTACTCTCAACCATGATGAACTTTTGCTGAAAATTAATAGCTGTAAACATTAAGTTTGTGACTGCTTATTCCAGTCGACGACAACTTTCCAAAACAAACTGTCGGTAGAAAAAGACGACTCAAACTTCGTGATCTACGGTTTTAATCGGTTAGAGACCTTGTGCCCTCATGCACCTCATGCAATTAGGAGTAGGATATTTGTTTTGTTGAAGAACAAACTGAAGACTATTATGAACAGTGAATAAGATGAATTAGTGAGGTTTACTTCAGTTCAACCAAACAACAGTTCCAAAAACCAAAAATGAAATCTCTACCTCTAAAAAATGTCTGCTCCAATAGACATTACTTGAAATTGCTGTGAAATAGGGCATCCGGACAGATGTGATGAGTAGATATTGGTTGGCCGATTGCCACGAACGATAGGATATCACTTACTGTCTACTTCGGCCTGTGTTTCGCAAGCTGTTGTTGGTAAACGGAAATACAAGCCACAAAATCTGACAGCCGATCATTCACTGATAAATATTTTAGACTGCAGTGAGAAATTGTTCTATTGATGGAACATAGCTTAGCAAGAGTTCGATTACAAAAATAGGTCAGTGTTAATGACCCTTGTATTCAAAGGAAGAGATCACGGTACTGCATTACTGCAGATGAAGCACTCGAACCTACAATGATTAAAGAGGCGCACATGCCCATGTTTCAAAGTCAACGATTGTATACCACATGATGTGCCGTAGAAAATGTGTCTGATGAGTGGAATGTCTAGTGGTCGGTTGGATAGCCCCATCATCAAACTTACAAAAGAACAACGGAACATTTCGACACTGATGGACAAGTTTATCTCTTACATGGACGCTAACTTCATTAACAACCAGTACACTTTCTTGTCATCAAATACAACACAGAATAAAGCAATTTGTACATTATACCTATACAAGCTATTAAAGAAGAATACAGAGTATAGTTTCAGAAGCTTGCGCTATGCAGAAAACAATGAGAAATCGGGTGAAATCAACGGTTTCGTTTGTCTTTAACAAGGTTCTTATGGGTAGATATATCAGACACCGTTTGCCGTAGATTAAAAATTAAGGCTTGTCTATGCCAGGCACTACCATCACGAGTGTTTTGAAGAGTACTGAGTCAAACTCTTCAGCACTGTTTGGAGAATAGAGAAGAAGCCCCGCTTAACGAGGAAGAAAACAACTGTCATATTAGCTCACCCATGAGAGGTTAGATCAAAAAACCGTTGCAAAAAATGAGATTTACTTAGAACTGTCTAGTATAGTATTTCTCATTTAGATGAACGTGGACCTCAAGAAGAGTTCCACGGAGGTGACTCAATGTAACGAAATCCCATGCATCAGAGATTTGATAACAGGATTTCAATCAGAAAAGCATTGTGCAGCGCGTTTTCATAGAGATATTTACTTGGACTTGACTTTGCTTGAAAAAATCTAGCGACCTTGAGGTTAAAGGAATAAACATATGAACAAAGCCTCCTGTAAATGTAATGTTTTTGTTAGTAAACACGATATGCTAACCACCTCCGGACAGAGACCGGATTTTGCTTCTACCAAGGGCGGGGTTTATGAGGAAGATTACTGCACACTTTGATGACATCTTGTTTCAGTTTATTCAATATTCCTATGCTTCATACAATTCAAAAGTAGGCTTCCTTATATTTTCCCGTTTTATGATCCATCTTCATCATCGTTCAACATAACTGCAGGATTTTTTCTCAATCTGTAAAATTTTGAGAGTATCAGTGAACATCAACATTTCACTTATGATAGTAACCATGACAGAAAGATGTAGAAAAGTGTGTGGGCAAACTGTACTTACAGTTAGGATCTGTTCCTATTCGATCACAACATCTAACACTGAACCTATGATAAAGCGAGTGATTGATTAACACCCATACAGCACCAACACATACTATAAGCATTCTTGCCTAACGTTCTAATCCATTCTCAGAGGTCACAAAATGCGTACATTTGCCAAAATATTGTTTCAGTCTATGTTATCGTTCGAGCCTGACGTGTGTGAATTCCAGTCATTTTTTTACGTTTCTTTATTTGTCTCAGTTTCCATCATATTTATTTGTATTTGTATGCTGTTGGACGCAATTTGTATCTTGACTAAAATGAAGACGAGCAAACACAAACAAAGACATTTCTCTTCTCTGTGCAAACAGTGTGTACACATTATGAGGAACGTATCACTAAAGCGAATGACAAGATACTGCTGCCCAATGTGTGTAAATACACGTCAGCCATGCGAATCAGTATACGCGTTCGTTGTTCTACGGTTTAACCTAGCCTGTACGGGATTTCATGCGATAAACAACTTCGCAGATCAAGCGTCTTTTGCGGTCACAACATCAGTGAGAGCTACAAGCAGCCTGCTCCATTTCACCTGCTTGCCTTATCCAGCAGTTTATCCAAATTTTCCTGCTGATCGCAATGTTGTAATCTGTCTCTTAATACACATCGGAAGATGTTGATACTCTGTTTCCGTTTGCAAAAAGAAATCCATAAAATGAATCTCTCAGCGGTTAACTATCGCGACAAATGAATAACGCACTGTATATATGCCTCTTTTCATTACTTAACCATAGGTTACACTGACTGACAACAGAACGCGATCGCCTAATTTTACTATCATTTTCACCAAAGTGAGAAAAATATATCTCCATTTCCAGCGTTTGCAGTGTCTCTCTAATCCACGTCATGCGATCGGTCGACTCACCAACCTATGTATGTTATCCCACCAAATGTACGGTTCGTTTTTCGTTTGTCTCGAGTTAGTTGTTGGAATACATAAGTTTGGTGACTCTACAATGATGTATCAAGATTTTGTGAAATTTTTAACATAATATTTCAAGTTGAACACCAGTCACAATTTATCGTAGTTAGCGCATTCCCACAGACGTTTCAACCAGCCCTTTTTAAACCAAGACACTATAGTGGAGTTTCCCTGTTTTTAAAGCTCGTCGGTGGTGCATATCCTTGCCACTATTGTGATTTGAATTCCCGCCACGGAAGCAAGGATATGCATTACTGACAATGTCTAACAAGAGTACGTGCCGACAAGCTTGTTTGTCATTCTCTTACAAAACGGGAAAATTTAAGTTCAAAATTTCCATGCCACACAATTCCAGTGACTAATTCAGATAGCTCTAAATGTATTCTCACATTCTTGATCTGACTAAAGTGGAATCTATTGTTTGTACACGCCCGATCTTACGTTTGTTTTGTTACTTGATAATTAGTTTGAATTCTGTTTACACATAATTCATGAAACAACTCTTAATACTAACTCATTGCTTCTTCTCAACTGACAGTTTTTTCCGTACCCCGAACTCTCTATAAAACATGCTTATTCTTTGAGTCAGACTGGCTCATTTAATTGCTGAAGATGTGAACACATGTAAGATCACAAACTGATCTCTTTGCTATAGTGAAGATTGACTTGACTAGATCTATCAGTTAGAGATGACAAGATAGTAACTACATCATCTCTACAGATGATACACAGACCTGAATACCTCTATCTCTAATATGGTTCTGGTACACAACAGACCAGTGTGATAGTTTAGTCAGGCTACGTGCGAGACCAACAGGACACTGATGAATTATGATTCACGAGCCCGGAAAGTAAAATCCCGGTGAACACAAGAATTTGTTGGGATTAGCGATGGATGAGAGATACGTAATTCTGCGAATCTTCATGGAACCTTGCCAACTGAAGTGGTCTGTACGCGTCTGAGCAAAGCTAGGTCTCCATTAGAATACAGGTTCACAATGCACCATATGTCTCGAAACAAACGCACTCCTGTTTTCTGAAAAAAACTTGGTCCCAGTGATTACTAGTGAAGTACTAGGTAGCTGTTTCGATCTAGTTAAATCTCATCAGCACCACGGATGTTGGAGATTCGAACTCACGACTCATGAATAAACAGCGGATTATAGGCCAGACAATTATCTACTAGACACTGTGAACCAACAGTTTGCAAAAACCCTTTTCTGGGTAATGTGGTGGACGCTTGTTCGTTCATAAATCAGTCACAAAACGACTGATCGATTTCAGCCTATGAGCAAAAAGGAAATGCAACCGTTAAGGAAAGTAAACTCGCCACGCTCAACATTTGGCTGCATGCCAGCGTTTGTTTCAGTGTGACATGCAACTGTAGCTAGGCTACACCAAATCATACTTCATTCGGGGTAGACCAGTTATTGTTCCCTTATGATGTTACACATGCGTAATGCTTGTGCGTATGCCAGTACGGTGTGTGTGACAGTGTGTCGCTATTGCAATTAGCCTACAAGTCACCGGACCGTACCTTGTGCCCGATCAAGCGTGACGAATACATCTCACTGCTCGGGAGGTAATTGTTTCCATGCTCAGAAAAAAAACCAAGAGAGTGCAGTTTAAACTACACACTCAGAACAACATTGTAAAAACAATCAATCCGTAGTCGTAGCACTCTCTTGTTGTAAACGCTGCGGCAAACTAATCAGCGAAACATGTAAATCCGGTTTACTAAGAGTTCCAGCAACTAGTTCCGATAGTCCAACAAAACACACTCTTGAAACAGATGTAACGGGTTTTTGGTTGGTCAGTGACCTTCACGCGCAGGATGGGTGAATCGGCCAGCTGACAATGCAAGTTACTGAGTTTTACAATGCCCAGGAGCTTCTACGGCAGCTAACCCGTATCTTCGTGTTGTTCGTGTGAATTGCTGGACAACAACCAATGGTTTGATATTATAAACAAACGAGACGGAAATTCAGTAGTTCTAACTAAATCAACTAGTAATACGCCTGGAAACAAAGAACTTCGGGAATTAGCACTGTTTATTTAGGCGGTATAATCAAAAGGAGCTGATGACGGAGTCAACGACTGTCAACTCTCGGGAAGTATGCCACTCAGCAAAACGTAGATCGGCAACTTCATTCGCATTAACGAGAACGTCCACATTATTACGAAACTGACTGGCAATGCCGCACAAAATTGTTACCATGACCTATTCTCCTGACAACATTGTCTGGCGGGAGTTTTCGGTATGCAACTAACTCAGTTTCCTATCTAAGTGAAGACATTGATGAACGCTTAAAAGGGAACCTTCAGGTGTGTTTTCGTAAGCGCAGTCACAAACTGACATATCCTTGTAGGTTATTTAGGTGGTATGAACATTAGAAATGAACATCGGAACAGAATGCCACTATTGCCATTACTACTGCTCTAACCTCATTGGATCAGTATAGTGTTCGAATGGTGTATAATGCATTACAACGTCTAGGTTTCTCACAAAGTTTTGCCGGTATATTGCAATTTTCCATTTAGTATGCAGTCTTGACTGTTGAGTAACCGTAGAGTGTATACTAGAAAAGTGATCTAAGTGTGATTTTAAGGAAATTATTGCGTACCTGTCTACTAGCGTTGTGTAACAAGGACCTTATTTTGCGATATTGCCTGAGTTCGATCACATTTCACCTGAGATCCCTGTGACCATTTGCTTACGTTCCCATAACTGCTGAGGATCGATCAAACAAATGCATGTTAGCGCTTGTATGTTGTGCCTGTGCACGTGATTGTAAGTGTTCAACCTTGAACGTCAAAGCGTTGAAGAACTTACTTCATTTCACAGCTGGTGTCTCATGGCCACCGTTTGAAAAATGACCAAAGTGAAACTTTGAATTCAATGTCAATGTTAACACATTCATCCCGTCCAAGCTAACAGGACAATCTGATTTATCAATCAGTTTGTAGTAGTATATTAAAAAGCATAGGTGGAAACAAACAGTTCAGGTCCACAGTTCAAATCAAATAAAAAAAACGAAAACAAACATTTTGTCAACTACAGCACGATTAAAAAGTTGAAGATAATCAAATCTGGAGAAGACAATAAATTTAAAAGTCATAGAATTGCTAGTCAGTTGATCCGAGTGGGGTATGGGATCGACCAAAAAATGTTGATTTCTAGGTTATCAGATCAAGTTCTTGAAAGGAACTTTGTTGGTCTTAAATCGCGTTCGTTTGATACAAGTATTATATAATTTTACTATTTTATACACACCCGTTGTTTGAAAATTAAATCATAGTGCTAGGTAGTGCACTGTTCGCTCCTTGGTCAACATAAATATCACTATTTCCCTTCATAAGCTTTTGTTTGAATACACAGACGTACATACGTGCGCACTTCCATGCATGTTTGTGTTTGCATGCACTCATTCTAGGGTGAGCGCTAGCGTGTGCGTGTGTCGCGGGAATTGTGAGCGTTGTCCAGGTCGCTTGGTCAGATCACAGAAAGCTCGATTGGCATCAGTAAACCAATTTTTGGGAAACGATGAATTCTAGAGCAACAACAGCAGCTGATTCATTGGCGCAATGAGCGATGAATGTCCCGAAGCTGGGTTGAACAGCGTGATGAATTGGGCGATTTGATGCTGCCTATCAGGTGCACACACACACATATGTGTACGTGTGTGCATACGCATACCTACGGACCATAGGGCATAGAAGACAAAACAACTCAACTTCGAGAAGGACCACCGGCAGCGCCACCCATGCTAACACGACTTGGTTTTAAGTAGTCGACGGAACGAACAGAAGTGCGGCCTGAGGAGACATATGTCTGTTGGCGACGTTTCTCTTGGCGTTTCAGATGACGCTCGTACACGCGTGTGTAGAACCTGATTAAGCAATTTAAACAGACCTGCACACATTTAACGCGAGTCAACTGGGTGGCAAGTCGATGAAGTAGTTCGTCCAGAAACAAGAGGAGTGCTGCGAGGAGGTGTAAAAAACAACCAAACCATGTGAAGCCGTAGGCAGCCCCGAAGGTGATGGGGCCGGCGTGATTTTGCTGATGTACGACCACAGTGACGTGATAGATGAGTACTGACAAAGCGGTGACAAAGGCTGTGGGATGGAACGAGATGAAACAAAACAAGAGTATGAATGAGTTAGTTGGTGGCAGCTGACGAACATCGTTACAATTGTCGATATTAACCCACTGAAGACTCTAAGGGATTGGCTAATAGACAAACAAATAAATGAAACGCTTTGCCCGAAAAAAGTAATAATAAACACGGTTCTCACAATTGTCAACATTTCACCAAACGGGGGCAATGTGTTGGTAGAGGAATAAACGGCAACCAATCATCTAGTTCTAAAATAAACAAAACTGACTCCGTATCCTGTGCCCTAGAAGTAGTAAACAGGTATTTTGAGGTGTGTGGCATAAAGGAATTGTTCACGGTACCAATGCAAGAACGGTGTTTGAACAGAAACCAATGACGACAAGAAATAGCGACAATATCGACACTCAAGCTTTGTGCACATTTGGACTGCATGTTAAATTTACCGGTTAGGTTGACGGCAGCAGTTTACTGTTTCGAAGATCGCGACATAGACTTTATGATGGAATGAAGTTGTGTAGATCAAATTCCATTGCAGTGTATTTTATTCTATAAGGTATTTACTCACAGATGGTCGGTAACTTGCATTAACTACAAACTTAAAACAGCCATCATCGAAATTAGTTGCAAAACACTTTTAGTTTTAATACGGTTTCACTTGAAGCTGTGCGCAAAATTTGGACCGTGTGAAAGACCACAAAGACGTTGTATTTATCATCAGCCACCACAAGTAATCGGCTTTCGATAGTCGCGTTTAGTTCCACCTCAGTCTTGAAACCATAAAATCAATGAACCCAACGTTAAAGTTAGACCAGGAGAAGCTGAATGAGGTTCATCAGCAATATCCCAATGCCAAAGCTCAAACAATCCACGTCAAGGTGTCCACATCTTGCATTCAAACAACCAGGGTGATACGGTAGGCTTGTTGAAGATCTCACTGATCAGCTGTATTGAATGTTCTTGTTTCACTGGTAACTAAGTCAAACAACTGCAAACGTAGCATCACTGAATGTGATTAAACGTCAACTCCCCTAGGTTCCACTGTTAGAAGTTAAATGCACCCTGGGGCTTTCAGCGTGAATGCCAATCCATTGGTAAATGACTTCAGTTCCACAAGCTATGACTAAACGGTATAGTGAGATGTCAGTAACAACTGCTTAACATGACATGATATGCGCTCGGTGCACAACCCAAAAACCTGAATCCGTTCACCATCATAGATGGAGCCACCGAAGTTGTTTTATTCACGGTATCTAATATTCTTTTCTGTGCCACATCCAGTGTCTATTTGATTACTGCTCTTAATGTATGTGATTGGATGCAAACATGCAAGGTCGAATGGTTGTAGACAGTGGAAGTCTTTTGCGTTGATGGTTAGTAGAGTTACCGATTTCACACTCACCCTACTCATGGGTCCTATAAACATAGGAAAGATGTCTTTCTGTCACCTGAGATGATCTTATTAGGAGAGAACCACAATGTGCCTGCAAGCGTAAGTCTCTAGTTTACTATTTTTTTCCGGCGATGCTGATGTTATTTGCACGTAATGCTCATATTATTGTAGAACTGTAGATCAGTTTTTAAAATGTGTGGTGAACCTCGTGAACACGACAGACAACCCTTACTGGTATCACACGGTTGCACACATTAGATGTCACAATTTTTGTAAAGTCGAGTGTACGTGTGCGTTCTGACAGTGGACAGACACTATCATTTCTATCAATGAACCTGCTCGCAACATCAGCTTACTTGTGCCAATCATTCGGTTGGTACGTATCAAGATCTCAGCCGGTGGCATTTTGAAAGATAATGAAGGATTTCACACATTTGGCGATGCTGAATTGTTATAGTCTGACATTTTCTTTAAATCAACACTAAGACCAAGTCATATACCGATTAGTTAAGGCACAATGCAAGAAGCGTTGAAATTGATTTTAAAGAGACACTGGCTACTGAAGACATCTTCTGAACTCTAAATAATGGTCTAAGCATGCACCAAACGATCAAAAAGGTCTAGACCAAAATGCTGAAAGAACTACACAACTACTCATCTATTCACTTAGTTTTAAGCCAAACCTTGTGAGAAATGAAAATTTTCCCATCAAAGTTGTCTGCTGAAAACTAAAACAAATTAATACGCATGTGAAATCGATGTGTAGTAAACGACTGAGAGACACACCCTGGGCCAAGGACCGATCCTACAACCGTGATGACAGTATCAGTCCACTACGGTTGGTGGCATCCAAAACGGATCAGCTTGTCACTATGACCGAAGCCAAAGGACGCTTGCGCTTTAAACCAACACCCCAAGTGGCTTCCGATACACCACTTACAATTCCACTCACACACCACGTATCCCGTGTAAACCCGAAGGAATAAAGCCAGTAGGTGTGTGAATAAGGCCTTTGTATCCAGTCGGCCAATGCTGGCAAGTCAGGAAAAGGAAACCCTTATCTCTTGGAAAATAAACAGACAGAGAGACTGAAATGACAAGATCTATACCAGGGAGAAGGATGTATGAAATGTAATACAAGAAGCATTTCACTACACAAGTGTATTTTACTGCATTCCAGAGAGGACAGGAATGAAAAACAAAATTCAGAGTTGGGCCACGAAAAGAAAAGGCAAACCATTTATCATACATAACACCAACAGAGCTGAAAACAAGAATGGGCGGAAGACCGTACACACACAAGTTTCTGAAAACATAAGCGAATTAGTTGCGACATGACCATAGTTTTGGTCGGTGCAAGCTTTAACAAAATTAGAACGGATGTGCTGATATGACTTGCCCAGGCCTAGCGTACTCGTCGCCTCTTCGCCGACGGTGCACTATGAGTACGCTGGTGACCGACTAATCCCAAACGGCCAGCGCATTCGCGGCCACACACATAGTCATGTCACAACGACCTTTGGCACCGATGTTTCCTTTGCCTACCGCGCGCTTTCGTTCTCGGCCGCGCAATAACTGCTTGCTGAACTCGCAGACGCCCGTCCGAATTGTATTCCTCCAAGCAATCCGGTACAACGACAAGTCTTCGCAAACATCTAAAATCAGTTTCACAACGTAAAAGACTTAACTGCATAGCATCCCGGTATCTCTGCTTTGGACCACCAGGACTTCGCTTACCTGATCTCAGTTGTCCATACAGCACCTGTTTCGGGATACGGTCATCGCCCATCCGACGGACGTGACCCAGCCAACGAAGCTGTTTCAACGTCAGCAAGGCTTCCATCCCGTTCATGTCCGCTCGCCGCAGTACCTCAGTGTTCGGAACCATGTCCGACCACCGAATACCCAAGATGCGTCTTAGACATTACAAATGGAAGTGGCTCAGATAGCGCACGTTCCGTTGATACATTGTCCACGTTCCACTGCCCTACAGCAGTATAGACAGCACCACTTAGCGGTAGACAAAGAGCTTAGTGTTCGGCTTCAGGCTGTGGTTCTTCCAAACACGTCTTTAAAGACGT
>LUCH01008344.1:5595-22646 GCA_013368495.1 Paragonimus heterotremus | reverse complement strand
CAAAATCAATGCTTTACAAAGGTTATTCAGTTGAAATTTGTACGTAGATGCTGAGAACGGATAAGGCATGGTGTGGTAATAGAAAAAAACGTTGCACTTACCTGGAATCTGGGATAGCAGCTGTGCAAACAGATCTGTAACCTTTTCGATCAGTGGTTCGAATGCAGGATTGAAGGAGGGTGGGACAACTTGTCTTAGCGAAGTATCACTGTCTTCTTCATGCAGAGACGAATGTGAAGTCAAACAGCTACCCAGTGTTCACAGCTGACAAGCACACGTGTGCATGTATATAACTCGCGGGGACTACGACTAGGCCATGTATGCTTCAGCGTAGGGATTGAGCGAATGTTCTCCCTGTCTCCGAAGGTCTTACACGTAGCTCATTGGATTAGTCATGTGAAGTGAATCTCGGAACAATTCTTTGGGCAGTCGCAGACTTGATCCATAGACCGGTTCTGCCGGAGTGACTCCAAGATCTTCCCTGATGGTTGGTCTGGTACTTAACTGGGCAAGTAGAAGGCACTCCGTCCATTTGTGCTATGAAGATTGGGAGATTAATGATGCTTTCTGTTATCGGTTGAAACGTTCCAGTAGGTCATTCAAAGAGGGATGATATGCGGTCGCTTTGATTTGGGCACGGCCAATCATACACGTCATATCGCGGAAAAGCTGGCATTGGAACTGCGCGCTTCTATCGGTAGTAACCACTGAAGGTACACCGAAGTTAACAACCCAATGGGGTAGAAACGTCCTGACAACTGTACCACTAGTAGTGTCTGATATGGGATTAGCCACCGGCCAACGAGTGAAGTGATCAACGCAAGTGAGCAGAAAAGCCTTTCCATCGGAAGGAGGTAGAGGACCAACAATATCTGAATGGATGTGGGAGAAACAAGAATTTGCTATGGGGAAGTGGCGAGGTGCGGAGACAACATGATGATGGATCATGCCACGTTGGTAATGCAAACAGGATTTTGCCCAAATGCGTGCATCCTGGTTCATACTAGGTCACGCGTGACCATGAGAAGTGAATTTGAGATCGGCGCGTGGTCCGGGGTGTGGAAGCGAGTGTAAGAAGTCAAACGGGAGTCTGCGACAAGTTATTGGAACAAACTATCGCAGGTTGGGAGTAGAAACGTCGCGCAGGGTAGTGAAACGAGAGTGAGGAAGGGGAACCTCGGACAGCCGGAGAAATGAGAATATCTCTGAATGACAAAGTTCCTCGTCCTTCAGCTGTGCTTCTGCCAGTTTCTCCAGACTTATCTCTGATGAAGTTGAAACCACGTAAGTATGTAGTCTGGAAAAGGCGTCGGCGGCGACATTAGCTAACCCTGGAATATGACGGATATCTGTTGTGAATTGTGCGATGAAATCAAGATGACGGATTTCATGGGAGGAATGTTTGTCTGGGGAGGAGTTGAGTGCGTAGACAAGTGGTTTGTGATCGGCCAGAACAGTGAAAGCTCGACCTTCTAACAAGTGCCGGAAATGCTGAATCGACAGGTATATCGCGAGTAGTTCTCTGCCAGACGTACTGTAATTAGCTTGTGCAGGGACAGATTTTGAGAAAAACGAGAGGGGTTGTGATTCTCCGTTTACAATTTGCTGGAGAACTTATTCCACTGTGTTTGCTGAAGCATCGGTTGAGAGAAACAATGGAATATTGGGGTCAGTATTGAAAAGAAACAAGGCGCCGGTTTTGCTAAATGCTTTCTTACCAGTGTTAAACACATGCAGTGCTCGGGCATTGAAAACAACACCTTTCTTTGATCCACTTAAAAGGTCGGTCAACGGTTGTAGAATATGTGAACGACGTGGTAGGGAACAACGATAGTAGTTGATCATACCGATGAAACGCCGGAGTTTTTTGATTGAATTGGGAAGGGGGAAATCTTGTAACGTTTTGACTTTTCTGTCCATCTGTCATGTCCTCGAAATCGATTATATGTCCTAAAAATTTCAGTCAATTAACACCGAGGGCGCAATTCGAGGGATTAACAGTGATTTCCAAATTGGACGAAACGTTCGAATAACAAGCGAATATGTTGTTCATGTTCACAATGATCTTGACTGGCAATCAACACATCATCAAGGTAAACAAACGAAACCAAAACCTCGGGCAACTTGGTCTATAAAACGCTGAAAAATTTGAGCAGCGTTAAGTCTACCAATTGGCACTCTGAGAAACTCAAAAATACCGAACAGGGTTGTGATTGCCGCTTTTGGAATATCCTCAGGGACCAAGGGAATATAATGATAGGTGCGCACTAAGTCAGTTTTGGTAAATACGGCTTCGGTATCGAGAGTAAGGGAAAAGTCATGACTATGGGGAATTGGGTAACGATCGAGGATTGTGGCGCTGTTGGGTGCACGAAAGCCAGTCGCCTGACGTTTTAGGAACCATATGCGATGGGGCTGACCAACAATTGTTTGACGGCCGGATAATACCTAACCGCAACACGCGACGAAACTCAGGTTTAGCAGCCTTCCGCTTTGCTTGCGGGAGTCCATGCGGTCTAGCGGTAATAGGACGGCCTGTAGTGTTGATGTAGTGAACCACTTCGTGCTTAACTTCTGGGAGGGGGGGTCATACGAAGGAGTTGTAAGCTTTGGAAAGCTTTGGAGAAACGCAGGAAATCGTGGTGCAGTCTTGGGTATGAAAGGAACCAGACCTATTGTATTAATCTTGGTCTGTGTACCGTGCACCGTTAGCAACGTTGTGTGATCCAGACGACTATTTTGTTGCATATCAACACTAGGTCCGAAAACTGACAGAAAATCAGCACCGACAATAGCCCTCTGAACGTCTGCAATGACGGAAATCCAATGAAATTGGCGTGGCACTCCTGGATCCAGCGTAAGTTAGCGCGCGCCATATGTTGCTATTCGACTTCCATTAGCAGCTTGCAGTGCGTACGGATTAAGTGGGAGAACTTTTCTGCTCGCCATATGAATACACTAACATCGGCTTCGGTATCGATGAGAAATCTGTTACCAGTAGACTTATCCGATAGGAAGAATAACTGACATGTTGGAATTAAGCCAGCGATAGTCATGATCGCGCACCCCCGAGCGTGCTTCTCACAACTGCGTTGAGAAATATATATTATTATTATTATTATTAGTCGTCGCCGTTACTGACTGGCCAATGCGTTTCCATTAGGGATAGATTTGAAATAACATGGCTGGTAACACTTCCTTGCACGCTGACCAAAGTTCTGGTGATACCAAAAAACGATGTATTCCTGTTCGGTGCATGTAAAGGCTGACGGTTGAATGGACGCGCACTAGATGGTGACAGACTCCGACGAAAAATATGGTTCATCATCTGCCGCATCTGCCTTGTGAGTGCAGCTATTTGTGCGGTGAGTAAGGTGGAGTGGGGAAAAGTGACAGGAGCCAGTTTGGATGATTGGTTAGCTTCCGGCATCTTATCCGCAGCGTCAGCTAATTCTATAATGGGGACGGTGGAATTAAACTATGCCAGTATTTCGCGGGTAGACGGAGGTAGGTGTTTCATCCAGAGTTGTCGAGAAACAGAATCGTCTATTTTTCGGGGTCCAAGCAGCTGTTTCGTGTGTTGGATTAGTTGCGACGGTTTACGATCACCCAGTTAAATATTAGGAAACAGCCCGTCTGGCTTTTGCTCCGACTGGTTCAATTCTGTTTGCCAAGGCTTCCTTTAAGGTGTCGTATGGGCGTTCATAAAGTATTTCATTCATAAGATCAAAAACTTCGTCAGCAATTTCAGTTGGGATACACTAAACAAAGTATAAATACAGCATAGGTTGTGGTTTAATTCTATGAGTCCTGAATATAGCTACGACCTGACTAAAACACCACTGGGGTTGGGATTACAAAATCTGGGAAGTCGAATAGTAATGGATGCCTCTATGAAACCATTGACAACTTCAACGCTGCGCTGAGACATGTCAGAATAATAAAATATCAAAAATATGGTAGGTAAAGGAAACTTTCATGTCGGGCTCACTACTTTTTGGTGGGACAGATGTGTGGATTACGATAATTCCCGTTTACAAAATGTAAAGAGTGACGCCAATGACTGGACTTACCAAAGATTGACAATGTTCGTGAGGCGTCCAATGACGCTGAAAGGTATTCAGATTGTTCCAAGCCTAGCTGAGGATGCGAAGTAATAGAGCTGAAAGCTAATCCAACAAAAAGGATGTTTTAAATTGGATGGCAACCGCTGGCGAGGTAGAAAGGACCTGCAAACACGTGTAGCGGAGTTTATTCGAAAACCTGTTGTGTTGTTTTTACTGAAGGCAAACGAAAATGTACAATGTGGTCTGATGTAACAGCTGCAAAATGTTAGCAAAATTGAGTGCAAAATAATGAAAACGACATGCGCAAGCCGGCCGTTTCTATTCGGATCGTTCGTCACACATGTGGACCAACATTGAGCGACGTAGCAACACCGGGAGACAGTGGTATTCCGCAGCAGAGATTCCAGCAGCAGTCTCGTAAAATTAAACACGAACCAGCATGAGCTAAAGGCCCAGTAAACCATGCACACGACCTAATAAACGAAACTAAAATGGGGTCGACAACCAGGCAGCACGCCATGTTACACAATTCAAATTCAACCCGTACGCGTTTGCTGTTTTCGGCCTTACACTGCACTATGACCGTTTCATTGCTGGCTGGAGAGTTGAGGAGTGGGCTTTTGGTTTCCTCCGCAACGCTGTTATTGCACACGCCGCGTGTAATAGGCGGACCGTGAATATCCCTAATATCTTTTGGTCAAAACATTTTCTGGCTACCGGAGTTGTCGAAATTTCGTGACGTGTTCCTGTTCCTAAAATCTCATAATTCTATTGCTGCCAAATACTTTTGTTTTAACCTTCCCAATACGTGAGCAAGATATGTGTGGTAGTTCGATGGCAAGGGAATTAATGGCAAAATAGCGAAAAGTTGCCCTTGACGCGATTTCGGAGAATCGACGATTGAATGTAATGAAAATACATGCCATAAAGTTGGGAACACATGCTTTTATTTAAATTTGAAAATAATCATGAAGCAAAACGTGACCTAACTCCCAACGATCGAACCGTCTATAAAATCTGAGGACTAAGCTTTCTATAAAACTGCAAACTTGAGGTACGCCTATAAACTTATTTCAACGTAGGACAGTGCATAAAAACCGAACTATGCTCAACATTTGCCGCTACCGCCGTTCCATGAAATCATGACGTAAGCTGGGATAGGGGTGAGGTGACCTGAAGGACGAACGTTATGGTGGAGCTCTTCCCGCCTAAAAGCTTAAAACAGTTCCGCCCACATTACGAATTATGCCAAACTGCATTCCATGTTTAGACACTTATAGCTGCTCCGCCGTGCGGCTGTTGCAATCATGCAGTTTTTCCAGTATATTATGCAGGGCTTTATAGTGATGGTTGAAACTGGCTGCAGCAAGTGGCTGAGGCTGCGGGCCCATCAGTCGTCGAATTGGCAAGTTGTGCCTTGCCAGCCACCGCTCATGAATGGGGACGTGACTTTCGCAAACGGAAATGAAAACTACAAAAATCTTTGCCGTAAAGGTGGAAATGTTTCCAGAAACAGCGACAAAATGTGTATGCATGGAAGCCACATTGAACGACGAAAAGTAAACTAACAGGGGCCCAGCACGCTATCCACGACGGAAGCATCGCCATATTGTTGCACACGAAGTTGCTGTATTCAGGGTGACTATTAGAGAACCGCCTAACTTGCACTCAGATACTGTTTCGAGGTGAAGTCGTGGAGTCCGCCCACCCAGACGTTTCCGGATAAGATGACTTACACACGTGGTGATTCTGTGAGGGATGTTTTTCAGGCAGGAGTCAACACCGACAACCTCACGACGGTCGCACCGATAGGACGTTTGTATTTAATACTCCCGCAACACTCACTGGTTGTGGGTCCATAGTTTCGAATGGCAACGTTTAGGGTGCGTTCTATTCTTCAACTGTCCGTTTGCGTTTTCCAGCCTATTATTCGTACGATTGCCAGGGTGGACAACATCGTTCTGTACATGGATGGCCCACTTCGACCTGATGTACTGCCAAGGACACAACAAATAACTCAAAAACTTCCTATCGGTTCGGCCGACGATAAGCAAATCATGTTTGAACCTACGGTAAACAGTGTGACGGTGCAATTTACTCTTCCTCATTGTCCGCCGTAGCCATTTAGTGGATGTGATAATGACTGTGAAAAAAGTTTGCTTTTTGACGAACATGACGGACAAATTTTTGCTCACTTCCATACTTACGTGCGCATCACGGACATGAACGTAGTACAACAGGATATCGCGGCCGAACATCCCATGTATTGCTCTCATTTTCACAGCCATTTCATCCGTGACAGAAGTCTTCGCCTTAATCTGCCCGCCCATCATTTCTCGAACCATTTCGAACAGCCTACAAAGTGAAGCATACTTCCCACGAGGAACGTATCAGTACACCAGGAGTCAGCTGTGTCCCATACCATCTGTTACGAAGATATGAAATAACTTCCAATCTGGAGAGCATGAGGAAATATACGATGGCATACATGCGTCTGTTTGTCCCGCGAGTGGCATCTCCATCCACCACATGTCGGGAGCGTCGGAATAATTCAATCTGCGTCCGCTGGGCGGAGCAGATATGCGTACATCTGTTGTCTTCATTTCTCATGTTGCACACCAGACCTTTCGCACTAATCACCAACAGCACCTCATCAAGGGTCTCTGACACACAGTGGTCAATCTTACGTAACAAGCTCGCTTGACATTGCAGGTTTTAATTTGCGGCGGATGTTTTCAACGTCAGCGGTTGTGATAAACTTCCCGTAAACGTCCGCCACATACTGCTTAATGTCAGAAGTTGGTGTACTGTATTGGAACAGACTCCTGCATTCGTTAAATTCACCGACGGTGAGTCCACGACTCGCAGGATTGCAGTCATAACAGACGAGTGAGTGGATGGTTGTGCTCCAAATCGAAAGAGCTGACAACCAGAGACGCATCTCGCGGGACAGCATGAAACCGAGAACTGACCCGATAAGACTAACAACAGTTAACCCACTAGAAACTTGACACACCTCTGCATACACTCCTATACCTTTTATACTTCGTACAACGATAAGCAATTTGCACGGTTTTCGGGAAACCATGTTACCTTACCATATCGTACTTCTAAACAGTTTTCTACTCACGGCTCGTGCGACAAACAGAAGTAACGCCACCTCACCCAAGTGCCCCTGAAGGCACCTCTGGAACTATGGGAAAGTGCGCAAGTTAGAATTCTGGAACTCCGCCTTGGAAGTCGCGATATAATCCCTTCACTACAAATAAAAAATAAATAAATGAAAATAAAGTGATCAACAATTGAAAAAAGTGAAAAAAATAAATTAAAAATAATTCCGGCATCCTTGTGTTAACATTGCCACACGCAATCGACCAGCAGCAACAACCATACTGTAACAGGCAAGTCAAACGTTCTGGCTTCTTGTACTCGTCACGCTCGTAAACCAACTTTGAGCAATGTGGAGAAACTGGGGTACTGCTTTCTTCTGAAGTGAGGGTTCCAACGATAGTCCTGTGAAAGGAGACAACAGAAACAAGCGTCAGCCAGAGGCCCAGTAGGACATGCACACAGCTTACGCAATCGAAAACAAATGTGGCGCCAATAAAACGTCAGCATGGTGCGTTACAATGACGACTTTCGAAAAAGATTTACAATGAGGTCATTTTCAATTAGCGGTCAGTTAAAACAAACGGGTGTGAGTCCGTGACACAGATTACGACAATTTCAATTTGTGAACCAGATACCAAACTAATAAAGCGGGTTTTTCGGTAAAATAATTTTCCCAGATACGACAGCTGAGGAAATCGCGGTCCACGACCAGCATTCAGTGATGCACACTCGGTCGTCGATCAGACGGCAGGGTGGCAACAGGCAGGACAGTAGTGCACTCAGGACTGATAATTCCAAAAAGCAAAAGAAACGGTTCATCCGTAAAGTCTCCTCGATAAAAAATCCGAGCTTCCTTCTTAGTGCCAACAGAAGTGAGATATCATATAAAGACTCTCATGAGGTAGGCAAACGCCGTTCGTCGCAGTTTGTTACGTACACGCAAGATGGACGTCTTTTTTATGATCTGTATGTTAAATCGGGACCACTTTCACCGCCGAAGCTTTGTAATAAGGAAAGTGTGTCAACAAAGCTTTCTGCTGCAGATTTTTGTGGGGTATCCAAAATTAGAAAGAACCATAGATCCTGTGAATCGCTAGGAAAGTCGGTTACTGTCACGCAACATACATCACGAGTGTCGGAAAGTGAGGGCACTTCCTCGGCTGTGTCATTCTTGCGTACTCGTGTTTATCGACAGAACGTGCACATGACCAGCGTTGCTCAGTCGAATTTTCCAGAGAAACAGTGCACCTCAGTGGAGCAAAAACTGAAACGTGAACTTGGTGTTGACGTTATCCCCGCACTTCCGTCACTTGGGAAACGTCTTGCAAGCTTGAATGCAGTTGCGCTAATCAACGCCGTCACAACTGATAAAAATATATGTGTTAAACATCGAGCTGCCTCATCGCCTCAGAGACGACATTCTGTTGACACTATTCCGTGCGAAGAAAACCACGAAGATTGCTTGACTGATAAATCTGAGGATGCCACTACAGAACCCATGTGCTTATCTCCTGAGGTTTCTCGCACAAAACAGACCACTAAGCGTTCTGTTAGTCGTAGTATTAAAAAGGCAAAGGCCGTTAAGGCAGTGAGGCGCACCGCAATGTTACACCCGCCCTCTGATGAACAAGCAACAATGTCACCCATCTTGGCTATGCTGGAACCAAACGCCCACGCAGAACCTTCTATTGAGAGGTATCATTCAGAACACGTAATTCCTCTAGGCAATAACAAATTTGGTGTTCAACAAGTTACCCGTCAAGTTATACGTGTAGATTCAGTGGATCATTCTCACGTGCGTCCGAACACCCACTGCGCATCATCCACACCAATGCCGTTTACGTCAGTTTCATCCATCAGTTGCCAGCTGAGCACGGTGGAACCTCAGTCTACTTGTGCGTCTTACTTGTATATCCCCGGGACGAACTGTATTCCGCCTTATGCTTCACCTTCAGTCCGAATTGCTCCGCCGATACAGTCACTAGCAACGTGGCAGCCCACTCCGCACACTTACATGGCAGGTCCGCTCGTGCCGCCGGTTTTTCCATTTTATGCTCAAGCAATGGTTCTCCCACCTGTTATGTTCCCTTTTGCGCAACCACATCCACCGTTTCGCGCCTCTGTGGTTGATCCTAGTGCACAGCAAACCAATCTCAGCTGTTATCCGTGTGTTCCGTCACCACATGATGGGTTGACTTCTTTATACTCCGGAATTGGACAAACGTTTGGGGGTATGCAGTCCCTTGGAATAGCCCATAACTTTGTGACCGCAAGTCCTACTTACTACCCTCTGTGTGCACCACGGGAGGTTTGCGAACTGCACCCGAGCCTTTACGCCTCAATTTGGTATCCGTTTCCCGGCGTGTGTGGAGCACTGTTGACCAACCAACTTACCGCTCCATGCCATACGCTTCAGGGTTCTTCAAGTCCATCTTCAACTGTCATACAGGTTGGTGATCAACGTCCGGCATGTGATACAACGCTTTCACTATCCATTAACAACGGCTGTGAAAGCACAATTCCTCTGATAACTAATCGTGTTAGTGCAACTCCAAAAGTGCTGTGCACCAACACGAGGACTAATCGCGTCGATCTCAGAAGTTATATGCCCGTCCCAGAGATTCAGACCACAGGCCCGGTTTGCAATCTGCCTCCTGATATACAGAGTACACCTAGTTCCACAATCGCGTTATTCTGTCCAGTGCAAGAGCAACCACTTACCAGAACTGTTTCCGATATTTCGTCTGCAACTACCACTCTTCAAAAACAACTATCCAAGGTTGACACCAAGGATTGTGACGATGCATGGGACTGGGAAGGTGAGGCATTTGAGAAGCTTGTTTTTATCCAGGTGAGTGTCCCGCACTACATTTTGACTACTTTTTGGGCATTATTCCTCAAACGGGATTTTCTGCCTTGAAAATTTGGTTCTCATTTTTCGTCATACATTGCAAACCATTGCTACTGTAATCCAGTCCCAAAGATCTTGGATTCCGACCATCTAGAGTGCTCCTGTTTTGGGCCAAGTATACGTACTGAACACAGTTAGTTGCAGGTAATGCCTTAACAAATATAACTAAAATGACTTTCCAAAATGCCGTTCCCGTTTGACCACATACTTGGACGTAACTGCACAAGGCTTAGAGATGATATCTGTAGGATGCTGAAGCGTAGCCTGGTCGCCGATCGTGATGTTTGGCAAATGGTGAAACGTAAGGAAATGGAAACCGCCATTGTTTCAGATAACACTGGTTTTCTCTTGCTACTGGTCGCAGGCGATTGTCTGTCAGTGAAGATATCAGCGAAGCAAATAGCATACTGATTCATAATAAGTATAGAAAGTTAGGGCACTGAATGGTACACTTCGAGGGTCAGTTTAGCTAGCCTCGTGCTTCTGCGTTACCGCCGTAAACTTGCATTGTATCACTGTGAACCGAGGTCATAGTCAGCATAATCCGCCGGATCAAAACAGCACACAAGCCCGATCACCACGTCAAGGTAGCAGTATAGGTCAGGTTTTATCCGTGAAGCCCCACTACTGTTAAAAACTGCGCGCCTGAGCGAACCCTATCAGGATCCGTCACGAGCTGCAACCCGCCGGAGTGCAATGCCGATCATCCAGGGGGTTCACTGCATTCCCGATCACCCGGAACCCGGCACCAGCTTCATTACCTGACATCCATTACACTTTGCTGACTCATTGCCTGTCAGGAAACAGACATCATGGATGAGCAGGCAGGGTTTTGTCATGGAATACGGTCATGCGTACCACCGGCCAACAGTTGCTGTAATTGTCGACTCTAAATGTGCGTTCGATTCATTGGATCGTTCTACACTTTTGGAGTCGCTTCAACACAGAGGTGTATCGATCCAGCATATGGACATGCTATCGGCGCTGTATGCCATGCTCTAGCTCAGGTTAAGATCTATGGTGAAGTGTCTGTCAGTTTCAGTACCATGAGCGGCATACGTCAAGGGTGCACACTTTCACCATTTATGCTTACTTTTGTCATAGGCCACCTGTGGCACCTAGAAAATGGTGGTGTGGACCTCCCACCTGGTGGATGACTGGCTGATATGAACCATGCTGACAAGGTATTTTTCTAATAATTTCCAAACAGTACAGACAAAGCTAGGTGCTATTTTGTTCTCTGCTGAACACTTCGCAATGTACCTTGCGGTTCCAAAATGCAAGGTGCTTCTGCAAGACTGTTATGATGACGTAGTTGTTGGGAAGCTGCGCCAACCACATTCGATGTATAGGGAATGGAACAGAAGTTCATATGTCTAAGGCTAGAACTGTATTCGTTAGTGTAGGACACTTCTGGCAACACTTATCTCTCTGAGGCTTAAAGATCGCGAGCATAAGGCGGATATGAAGGGCTGTGTCACTCTACGGCTGCGAAACATGGCCGCCCGGAGTGGGAGACGTGAACTGTATTCAGGTAGTTGACCTTCGATGTCTACGTTCGATCGGTCGTATCGAGTGGCACCAGCGAGTAAACAACGAAGAGGTTAGGAAGTGAGTATTTGGTACTGAATGCCAAACGAGTTCTTTTGTTCAATCTTTGTGTTTATACAGAATTAGATGGCTAGGTCATGTACTGAGGAAGCCAGCTAGTCGTCTGTTACACGGAGCACTCGGCCGATGTTGTGTCCAATCGGCATAAGATACGAGGTGGGCAGATGATGACCTGGAGTACAGAGATGAATTCGTTCTCCATGGAGTTGGCCACCGTAGTTTGGGTTCGTCTCTCGGGCTGGGACCTCGCGACTCACAGAGTCGGTGGCTGAAGACGTTAGGTGAGATGGAGGCTAATCGAGGTCAATGGCGTGAACGTTGCTGTTGTTGTTTGACCGAGTTGTCTGTGAAGTGAGTGTATTTAATGACGCGTGACAGTGACGTTTTACTTTCACTTACAGCTCGGTTGTTTGTCTGCAAGGTGTAGGCACCTCAATGTTGAATGTTTGAACTTAATCGTATCCATTTGTCCCCATCTGCTTCTGTTTTTTCCTTTTGGTCACATCTTGCTTTCTTCTCCACGGTCGTATGGTAGTTAAGTATCCGTGAGAACCACTTGTGTATCGCTGTTTATTTTTATTTATATGATTTTGGAAAAGATGCCAGGATATTATGCGAAAAACAGAAATAGTAGCCCTCTGTCTAACACATCCAAAATGTACACAGGTCTCATAGTGTGACGGCTTTTCATACGTGGGACGAATACGTTAAGGCAAGACGAGGCCGGTTTCCCTCCTGTCCGACATCTTCCGGACCATTCAGTTGTGCGGTTGATCCTGTTGATCGCAAATTCGAACGGAATAGTAGGGATCGGACGATCTTAACACGCCTCTCATGAGATGGCGGTCTTTGTTAGTATATCATGCACCGCTTCTCTGTTTTTCACGTGCAGCAATTGGCTGGTACCGTGTTTATTACCATCTGGTTTCGGGGAACGCTTGTTGAGAATGTGTAAGGCTGCCGTAGTGTCCAGGACTACATCTGCCTTCTGGCCGTTGATAAGCGTGGGGACGTTGTATCAACTGGCTGAGGACAATTGTTTGACCACTTTGCCTCCAACCGATGCGATCTTCAGCTCGCTTCTTGTTACATTTCTCTGTGCACTGTTCATAATCAGCGGCAATCGGTGGATATAAGTTGCTTATTTGCTACCGTAGTAAGATTATTTTATCAGAGGCTTCGTGGCACCGTCTACTAGCGTTCGATGCAACGTTCGTGGTAGTTTTCACGTTGCCGCCTGCGGAAGAGAAAGATTGAAAACTGACGGTAGTGGTTTCCCGTGGCAAATATGAAACCACCATTCTTTTCATTCACCATCCAGGTCGCTACATATTTCAAGCAAACAACCTAGAGTTATATGAAACCAAGGCTTTATCAGCAATGTCTTTCATTGTTCCCACTGATAATGATATGTTTTTCTAGGGTTTTCGTTGTCATCATTGTCATCATCATAAACAGCAACACATCAGTGGTTCACACTGATGCTTAGCTGCTACACGACCATAAAGCAAGGAAATCAAACCCTCTATAGGGAGCGAATAGAAAAAGAAAAAGAAGCCGACAGGAAGGAACCTAACTACTACAAATAGCTACATCTGTGTTCAAACATTCAACCTTGAGGTGCCTACACCTTGCAGACAAACAACCGAGCTGTAAGTGAAAGTAAGACGTCATCAACAAGACAGCTCCCTTACGGATTTCACTGTCACGCGTCATTAAATACACTCACTTCACAGACAACTCGGTCAAACAACAACAGCAACGTTCACGCCATTGACCTCGATTAGCCTCCATCTCACCTAACGTCTTCAGCCACCGACTCTGTGAGTCGCGAGGTCCCAGCCCGAGAGACGAACCCAAACTACGGTGGCCAACTCCATGGAGAACGAATTCATCTCTGTACTCCAGGTCATCATCTGCCCACCTCGTATCTTATGCCGATTGGACACAACATCGGCCGAGTGCTCCGTGTAACAGACGACTAGCTGGCTTCCTCAGTACATGACCTAGCCATCTAATTCTGTATAAACACAAAATTGAACAAAAGAACTCGTTTGGCATTCAGTACCAAATACTCACTTCCTAACCTCTTCGTTGTTTACTCGCTGGTGCCACTCGATACGACCGATCGAACGTAGACATCGAAGGTCAACTACCTGAACACAGTTCACGTCTCCCACTCCGGGCGGCCATTTTTCTGTACCATTAAGTTATACAGCCTTAACTGTCGTCTTATATACGCGATTTTTAAGCATCAAACAGATATCTATCTGTCGTCAGCGTTGCCCCAGATTAGCGAACACCACGCTAGCCTTGCAGGTGGACGCTTCTGTTCTCTGCACCGCTATCGCGACATGGCCGGTACACCAACCGGTCAACAACGTTCATAACCTCATTAGCTAACACTAGGTGTAAGTAGTCACAGTAATCTTGCACGAGCACTTTGCGTTTTGTGGCTGTAAAGCGCATCCCCGAGGATTTAGCAGAACGCGAATTAACGTCTAGCGTTGTTTGTACTGCATGAAATGTGTCAGACAGTAACACCTCATCGTCAGCATAATCAAAATCAGTCAGTCTTTCATCATGTAGGGGGTCCACGCCAGCATCTTGTGAGTGCCGCAGACAATCCCCCATTAAATGGTCCATCACAAAATTAAACAAAAATGGTGAAGGAAGACGTCTTTGACGTATGTCGCTCATGGTGCTGAAACTGTCAGACAGTCTGCCGTAAATCTTTACCTGAGCTGAAGTATGGGGAAAGAGCGCCGATAGCATGTTCACATACTGGATCGATACACCCCTGCGTTTAAGCGACTGTAAAAGTGTAGATCGATCCAGTGAATCGAATGCACTCTTATGGTCCAGAAATGGCGTTTTCAGTGTATTGTTCAACTTTGGCACTTACTCCTGTTATTATTCCAGCTTTCTAGAAGCTGCACAGAGTCCACTTAGCTGCTCGATACTTTTTGTCGGGATGAAAAGATAGTGCCACGTGTTCGGGATTGGTAACTTTCGATCAGGTCAGAAGGGTCTACCAACCATTCTCGAGAATAACAAACTGACTTCGTGTGGTGAGTAAACTTTTCTCACCAATTAAACTCCCAATTTTGACATAGGACATTACGGTGTTATTGTTGCTAGTCTGTTCACTATTTTTGTAGGAATAGTATGCGGTGAATCCGGTTTTCGATCAAGTTTCACAAGAAGTCTGTAATCAGTGGGTAATGTTTCTGTTACTTACTTCCGTGTTCTTTTTGGTGTATTACTTGCTATCTGTTCGCCAGTCTGAGAGTTCGCCGGTTTCGCGTTTCTGCCATCGAGCAATCCGTCATCGTCGTGATGGCATCTTAATTCGTGAGAAAGACAGTGTTCTTCTGTGCAGTGGTCCGGATCGTTCCAATCCCCCCCACGTGGCCAAGATTACGGCGCTGTTTTCGGATCCTAACTCGGGTGAGTATCATTCATTGTATGAACTGACGTGGCTATGAAAAGCTTACGTTCTTTTAGTCTAAGTGTTTTCTACTTAAGAAACTTCGGAGGATGTTTTTGATCATCGGATTCCCACCCCTAATGATCGTTGACTTCATTTCATAATCATATCCCTTATGCACTTTTGCGGTTTTAGTAACCATTGACTGAACATACACTCATATAGAGCAATTAGTTATTCCTGTTTGTGTTACATGGGGCACAAGTTAATACGGACGTTTTCAAATGTCACGCTTAAAACTAAGTAGGTCAACGGATCACTCTTGCCTGGATATTAGACTTATAGCAATAATTTGCCGCATTTCAACGTTTTATATCCAGAACAGAAGTCGATGTACCGATCTAAGGACATTTGTGCTGCATACCTCGTGCTGGTGCTTTGTGCTGGTTTAACATCAGTATCACTCACTGACACATTGTTATCGATGGTAGTGTTCCCAATCACATCATATTCTGTATTGTTCCTGATGCGACAACCGCATTGTTAGTTGCATTCTTGTCAACAGTATACTCTGCGTCTTTCGCCTGACAACCCGTCAGAACCAGTTACAGACGCTACTCTCTCGTAATGTTAATGTTGTCTGCTTATGCTTTCATCAACTGTCGTCATAAGACTTTTAACGACGCAAATTTAGCTGCTCTCCAAAGGTCAATACTTAGTTGTGATATGGTCATTTTAGCTGGGGAAGTGGACACCGAAGTTGACCGACTGAGTTATACTAGTCTTACTTAGATGATAGCTTTGGGTGGACATATTTTTTGGCTAACGGGTGGCATTCTCCACAATTCTGCTGTGAACACGGGGTGATTTTTCACCTGCGTTAACTTAGGTATCTTGCTGTACAGTTTTGTAATTGGCGTCCTCCTACGACTTAATTCTATTCTGATATTGGTAAATTCCCAACTTGTATGCCACTGGGAGATTTTCGCTGTCATGTGACATTCAAGGCCGCTTTTGAGTTGGATATTGCCATACTGTCTAAGCCTAGATGAGGGCAGTCTCGGAGGTCGAGATGGAACCGATGGCACTATGATTGATAGCCGAGCGTCGTTACCACTGATCTACTTCGAACAAGCAGGTAGAACGTATCATTATCTACTATTCGTGGCTGCCGGTTTTATGAAACGCATACCTAAGCACTGGTGCGTTATTTCTTCGTTTAACTTGACAACGACCCCAAACTTGTGTACTAAGCTCACTTAGTACATGCTCGGCCACCGGGGTTACCGACAGCGTTCAGTCAGGCTGGCATAGACATCTTCCTCGTACATGTATAAAATGGGTCATCCTACACAAGACTGCGTTTTTCGACGGGTGTGTGTGTGCGTATGTGGACATCTCTGCAGATACCTGACCGCTTGTTTCCAACAGTCTTCTGTCGTGATGGTACGCAATGATTCTAGACTCTTTTCGCAGGTGGTTCGATTCCACACAACACTGCTCCGTACAACGCTCCATCGAACATTGAATTCTTGGTTTCTTGTACCTCTCCTTCAAAAGAGGTACACGTACTTGACATCTGGATAGAATTCCTATGCTACTTAAGCATCGTCCCAATGCACCTAAAGCTATTAAAAACATACCTTGTTCAGAGTATGACTGCTGGTAGAGAAACTCAATATCAATGTCTTCAGAAGGCATCGCTTTTATCCCAGTGGTTGTTTTAGCTCGTTTACCATGCTTCCTTTAGCGCTTTGCACCTTCAAAATGCAAAATGTTGCTTCAAGACTGGGGCATTTCAACTCATACTTTCTTTATTGCGGGTAATTCGTTTGAGACTGAACAGTTTCACATACTTGGGTAGCATTATCTCGTCAGCCTGTAATACTGCTGATGAGATGTCAGTGAGGATAGCAAAGGC
>LUCH01008343.1:0-12671 GCA_013368495.1 Paragonimus heterotremus | reverse complement strand
AGACGTGCATACCATGCTGAACGAAGTGATTGACCCGGCTGGTTTGTATGGAATGCGCTTCACACCTTCCAAGTGCGAAGTTCTGCTCCAACACTTGGGCATTCCCTCTCCTACTTTACTGCAGGTAATCCGTTTGAGATTGTGGACAGTTTCACATACTTGGGTAGCACTATCTCGTCAGACTGTAATATTGCTAATGAGATATCAACGAGGATATAGCAAAGGCACGAATTGTCTTTGCCAAACTGTGTCATCTGTGGCGTCGTAAAGACGTTCGGTTGTCGCTGAAAGGAAAGCTATATAGTGCCTGTGTGCGTTCCATTTTGCTTTATGGTTCAGAAACGTGGCCTGCTCACAAAGAAGATATCAACAAACTTGCTGTGTTTGACCATCGTTGTCTCCGCCAATTGGCCCATGTTAAGTGGACTGATTGCGTGAGCAATGTGGCCGTTCGTCAGCGCGTATTCCGGAACGCTCGGGATGCGCGTTCAATTGGTCAACTAATTACGTTGCATAGCTTGAGATGGTTGGGTCATGTTCTCCGTATGCCAGCTGAGCGTTTACCGTACCGAGCATTACATATCGAGACCACCAACAGTTAGATGAAACCACAGGGTGGTCGAGCAACAACGTGTTCACGGAATATGGACACCCTGACTGCTCTATTGAGCAAAGTGAGTAGGTGTTATCTGCCTGGCTGGAGTCGTGATCACTGGAACCGCTGGTTAGAGACGCTATCTGAGATGGCGATGTGCCGCAATCAATGGCCTACCTGTATCCATACCATTTCTGGTTCTTCCGATCAGTCTTCTTTTAATAATTTGCGAACTTCTTAATAGCATTTTCTCCCAGGATATTCCACTTAAATGGTGAGGGGAGAGGCGGCCCGAACCACGGTATCTTTTGGTCGGGCTAATGGCTGGTAATGATGATGATGATGCAAAGTCTTATTACATATTTGATTTTCACATACACTCTAATATCACCGGCACCCTCAAAATGATTCATCATCCAGCGGACATGCAGTTCATCATCCACAGCCCGGCGTCTATTCCTAGGATATGTATTGTACTTGCCAAGTTGGAATCCGGGTAAGTGTGCCAGGTTTGTCTTTCCGATCTGGTATCCACCAGTGTGATAATGGACGACTCAGGATGCCTTGCGTTTCCAGCCTACGATACCGGAATTTTCAGCATACAAACTGCAAAAAAACTACCGCTTTCTTTGTAACCTTCAGCGTGTACATGCATGCATTTTCAAGCTACAGTTTATAATGACGGCCAGGCGGCAGTGGCACCCCTGTGTGTTTCTTAGCATCCGCATCTGCCTGCGAATTGGTGATGAAAAAGCTTGTGGAAGTTTCTCGTTGAAACTAGCCCGTCATCCAGTTATTCTAAAATATGGGCGCCCCACTTTAAATGCCCTTCTGAGGGGGTCGTCATCGTTCACTGCCAGGCTAATATGACATACCAAAGTGATTTGCTCAAAGTTGACCAGTTAACCGTTGGGTTTTGTCTGATTAACTGAAATGTGCAGTTTTCCGTGTATGAATTCAAAATAAATTTTGTTGGATTTTTCTATAACTTTGGACCGCATTCATTTCGAAGGTGTTTCCAAATTATTTGTGTGCGAGAGGAAGGCCACTACCGGGTTCCCCGGATACTTGATACAAATAACACCAGAAGAATGTTGAAGCAAATTGGCTCAGGTAAAAGTGAACAAAAAAGGCCAAATTCTGGCAAACAGACAGAGCGACCTCTAGCACAGGACCTCGTCAATTGCGCAAACGCTTAAGAAGTTTAAAACGTAGTGAACCTTGGTCAGAATTGGATTTTTGAATGTTCCTGCGTCGTAGAGGTTTCCCTCACGCGTATCAAATAAAAAAGTGTAAAATGGTCATGCTTATAATGTCGGATGATATGATACTTTTGATCTTCAAAAGAACTCATGGGATTAATAAAATATACAATGTTTGCAAGCAGTTACTTCAGTTTATCGCTACTGTGGTGGCTAGGAATATGTAATAGTATTAAGAAATGTACTTAGCTCAAACCCAGAGCTAGCTTCTAAGCAGTAGTATTAACACGGCACGTCAACCAACGGAATCGCAATGTATTCAGTATCTGTACAACGTAATTATTCATGCGGTAAAACGACAATAGCATATGGTGTTCCGTTATGATTTACAATCATCACATCCGCCACAGTTCAAATGAACGTCCGGGTAGTAGTGACGACGTTGTTTCTTCCTCATACGTTCAGGAATTCTTGTCTGCGCCGGTTCAATCACATGTACCCCTCCCGCAACTGAATTCGAATCTGAAACAGACTCAGAAACGGGGTTTTCAAACTCAGAAGATTCGACAGACAATGATAGATACACCTTTAGAATATTCATGCAATTGAAATCGATAACAGTAAGGTAGGAAGTAATTACAATAAATGAATAAGTATAAGTAATAGATTGCACATCTGTGAGTGGAAGTTTACATTCTCCAAGAACAGGTAAAACAGGTTCAGTAATGCTGTTAACAGACATATTAACCGGTTTCAGAGTAACAGAAGGTTCCAGGCGCTTCATGCAAGCGACAGAAATAAAAGACTCAGCACTATCAGTGTCAGCAATGAAGAAATGTTTGGGACCACCGGTAACAATAGAAAATTGTACTATGTGATGCATAGAACCAGGAGAATTAGTATAAGTCACAGTAAAAGCAATAGAGTGCAAGTCAGATGCAACAGTTTGTTCATCTAAAGAAGTCTGGTCAAAACACGTTTTTGAACAACAGACAGCTTAAATGTGACCGACCTCACCACACTCATAACATTTGGAGTTGCGAAATGGACACATAAATTGAGAATGTTCAAGACCACATGACTTACAATTACCAAAATGTTGGACAGAATTTGGAGTAAAATGATGTGGCTTGACTGCCGTACTTCCCTGACGGTCTTGCTTTTCGAACTGCTGCTGCTGCTGCTGTTGGTTTGCCTGCTTCTCAACACTATCACCCGTATGCTCCTCAATTACAGCGCCCTGTACATCCTGTAATTGTTCACAGACAGCTCTGGTCGATTGGGAAGAAGTCTCCTCCGGTAGTAACAACTTCTGTTGAAGATTTGGGAATCACTTTCCGCTATCAGTCGATCTCTTAGCCGATTCTAAAGTTGACTATCGAAATGAGACTCTGCTGGTTGAGTTTGAGAAATGGACGCATGAATTTCTTGAGGTTCTTTTCTGATTAAAACATGAAACGTCGCCCTTTCTGAGGCTTCAAAGTAGACGGGCTGAACGTGCCTCAGTAGCAGGTGTTTCACGGAATCGTGCGGAAGTGAAAGAGGTGAATCGGGAAACGCCAGGATTTTAAGCAATGCATATGCATCTTTGCCAATGACCATCAGGAAATGTGGCGTTTTCTTCTCCTCTGTCATACCATTACGAGTAATACACCAAATTTCAAAGCGTTCCAGGTTATCCTCCATTTCTCGCGAACTAAGCGAACGTTCAGAGTTTCCATATTGCAGGAATTCATCGTATGAAATAAACTGACCGAGACGCCGAATGTGGTAATTAGGAATACGTAATAGTAATAAGAAATGTACTTAGCTCAGACCCAGAGCTAGCTTCTACGCAGTAGTATTAACACGGCACGTCAACCAACGGAATCGTAATGTATTCAGTATCTGTACAACGTAATTATTCATGCGGTAAAACGAAAATAGCATATGGTGTTCCGTTATGATTTACAATCATCACAGCTACCTTCAGGTAACCAGTAGCAATATTCAGAATATGATTACCACGAAATTTTCATATCGGTTTGCTGTTTATGTCTGACGTTCAAATTAAAATCGTTGTTTACTAACACACAAATATTAGCAGGTAGTTTACATGGAAGGTTTGAGATAGGGCAGACAGCACGATTAGTGAGTCAATGTTTTAATCCGATTGCGTGGGGTGTAAAGTTGGGGTAGCTTTTGCTCTTCGTAACGCTTTGTGTACACAGCATTTTGATGCGATGACCATCAAGCGCTTTATACCGGCTTCCATTACGTATGGATTGAGATCCTGCTAGGATACTTGGATCATTAATAGTGTTGCGACTCTATTTGTTTGCTGCTAACTATGTTGATGCTACGATTGCCACTTATACCCTTTCTATTTCCAATTTTCTATGTAGTAAAACATTTGTTTGAACAAGTATAGGCACTGACACTGACCCCGCACACTCAAACTCTCGACCCGGCTGCGTGCTTACTTGCTGTTAAGCTCCATTACCGTCCCGTCCATTTGTTCGTTCGCTCTTGCGTTGGCCTCGAAGGTCGACAACACACTTCTTGTTTGCTGGTTTCCTTGTTCCCAACCAACCCTCTTCGGTTTGCTCGATCCTACACCAACGGGCATATATTTATTTGTGCGTAAATGTGCAGGTTCTAAATACATCTCTGTACAAAATAAGTCCTGATGGATTTACTAACGTACGATCTTCCACGAAGACGTTCAACAACGCGTAGCGATAAACCAACGGTTCCAAGTAAGCAAAACCAAATGGGATCACAATGCCTGGGTACTATTGAACAAATTGTCACAGTTGATAAATAGACGGCTTCAAACGTTTTCATCGACGGAATGAAATAAAATTGGGTGCCAAACGGGTTGAAGATAAATTATAACCACCAAACCTAGCATTCACGCCAAACGTAGGCTTTCAGTGCAGTCGACAGGTAAAAAGCAGTGAGGATCAGTCGAGCCCCAAAGTGGTTATGCACGCATCATTTCAGGGCGATCTGGGAAATACGTGCACACTGTTGCGCATAAGTAGGATGGGATAAGTGAACAGCGGTCTGCAGTGAATGTGTATAAATGTATCCGTTTTTACATGAAGGAAATTGAGACTTTAGCTTTCATAACAAAAACGCATCGCTGCTGAGTTATGACAGCGTTCTCTATAAATAAATGAGGAAGAATACCCTGTTGATTGCTTGGTGAGCGATCGTAGGAGATATATGAAGGAAGGACTGTCAAATTTGCGCAAAAAACAGTTGACACAGGTATAATACACAACTGGTGGCCGGAAGCACCTTCAGTGAAATGTTGCTATCTCAGCCGATATCAATGTTAATGGTTTGTCGGGGTTGATAACATCTTTTGTGGATATGAAAAAAGGCGACGACCGCAGACCGCTTCGTGAATCACCCCACTACTCACTAGTCTGGGTGTTGTACACTGCCTTATCATATTACGAGAGTCAGCAATAAGAGGGGTCTTGTACACAAAGAGGTGGTATTTTGATCAAGGGGCGCTTATCGCGCACATGAGCAAAGCTTTGCCATGTCCAAGAGAATGATGATAACCGCGTTTTCTTTGCCGGCGTGCACCGAAGGATGATTCAGGAATTTCAATTGACATATCATGCAAAAGCACTTGCTGGGGAAGCCGTGCTGTGAAAAATATACAATGTTAATATGCCCAAGAACTCAACAGAGTGCACCTTTACTATCCTTCTAGACATTCTTGAACAGGTTGATGTGTGGTTGATGGGACGACAGCTATTAATGTACTGCCTTAGACCACTTTTGTAGCAGGGCAAAATGATTGACTGTTTCCACTGGAAGGGGAATGTGCTGGATAAGCTTGGTGGCGTGAACAAATTGAGTGAATGGATGAATATATCCCCAACACTTGGTTGGTAACCATTGGTGGGGTACCATCAGGTGAAGAACGGATTGAGGTTTTATTGGTAACTAATTGTGAGCGGATACTTCTAACGTCAGTCAGAACATCATACAAAACTTCGCCTGTTTTCGACGGGGAACTAACAGGTAATACGGTGTTCTCCAGGCTAAACAATGCAGCAAAATGTCGCCTGAAGATTTCACATATTTCAGCACGGTCATCTTCGAGGTTATTTGTTTTTTCACTGAACAATTCCTGGTGTACGACAAATGATGTCGTCTTACTCAAGAAGCGCTTATGAAGAACACCATCGAATGGCTTCTACATGATAATTGTCGCATCACGTTCGCTGGCGGACAACGACAAACGGTCTAGAAACTCTTATTAGTATAACACGTAGGAGCGCTTAATAAAGGAAATCGCGGTTTAATGGGTGCATAAGGGTTTCTAATATTAATCACTAAATGATGTTCACTGTTAGTATCCTTTCAAAATTCTTGAGGAGATTCATCTGCGGCTGACGTGACGAGTAATTATTAACGTCTCATGTTAAACCAATTTTGCAACGAAGTGTAACGACTGACATTTTTCATTGAGCAGAGAGTTTGTCGGGTGAATTTGATAGCGTGAACAAATTACGTAAACGGGTGAGTATGTCCTGGGCACCTCGATTGGTTGTTACTGGTGTGCTGCCATCAGGTTTACGATGGAATGTTGATTTAATTGTGGCCTACAGACACTTGTCTTCTTCGCCTGTATGGACTACAGAAGATTCACAAGCTTCTTGTTGTGGATGTGATGAACTCCCCGCATTACACCCCGGCACAATGGTCTCCTAAGGTCCTGCAACCAGCCCGAAGAACACTTTTTCCCATAATTTGCGAGGCACGTTCGAATTCGCAAATACAGTTTGTGACGTTCGCGTCGGTGACTAAATCATGTGTTCTGTTGACGTAACTTCCCTGTTTACTAATATGCTACTAGTGGAATCAATATTTTACCTATGGGATTTTATTAGAAACGACAGCATTCCGACCGGCTTGTCAACAGCGAATTAGAAGGAATTGCTTTTCAAATGCGCCCGCAGCGTGTAGTTCAGTTTTAATTGATGAAGTGGCAAGGGGTCTCCATTGGGACCTCTACTGGCAGATATTTTTGGGCAAGTTGAAATGGACGGCGCTGGTCACTGTTATAAATCAAATGGTTTCTACAGGCGTTATGTTGACGATATATTCGCCATCACAGATTTATCGGCCAAAATAGCTGATAATTTAAAGGACTTCAACTGTGCATGTCCGCTGATAAGTTTCACATCAGAACTGGAATCAGTGGGTCTTTCCAGTTCCTGGACGTCTCTCTGAGTAGAAGGACCGACGGAAGCTTGAAACGTTCAGCTTATTAGAAGAATACTTGGTCGGGACAGTACAGTAACTCTTACAGTTTCACCCATTCAAAATACAAGACGAAACCTGGTCAAATGTTTGGTGGATGCAGCCAAAAAAATCGACGCACCAAGTGCTTTGGAACAGGAGTTGGAGTTTGTGTCCCATATTTAACAAGAGAATGGTTACCTCAACAATTTTTTGAACAAACACTTGAAAGCACTTGAAGCATAAGCTAAGGTTCAAAGATTCGAAGGAAAGTCCGAGTTAATACGGCTGCCATACAAAAGAGATACGTTGGCGGAATCATCGACCCGTCCACCTACTTGTTCGCTTATGAGAACCTTTAACGCAGCCAGACCGACTTTATCATTCACCAGTTCACCGTAGGTTATTCTAAATCCGAAGCTTAAAGCGCCGGTCCACATCTCATCTCTGGTGACCTAATCGTTCGTTTGGGTTTGTTCAGCAAACTATGTGCGTCGTACGACTCGGCATTTGCCTGGAAGTATCAGAGAACATCATTCGGTACGGATGTGGACAGGCGGGAGAAAATCGATCACCAGCGCCATCGTAGATCATCTGGTTGGCAGCGATCATCAGGACAATATAGATCGATTGTTTACTGTTATCCACAGGGTTCCACCAAACAGGTCAAAACTCGTTTGCGAACGAAGGCTGGCCACTGCCAAGGCCATCGGCAATCGATTACGTAATGCAAAATTGCGTGGACAGAGAAACTTTGTTCAACCGATTAAACTACCTCGGCAATTAGCTGACTCACCCGATCAGTATGTAAGCATTTAACACCCAATCGGCGTCCATAAGCACAAAACCCAGATGGCGTGAATTTTGGACCAATACCAAGTTTCGCATCCAACCGCTTTTAATTTTATTTTCTTTAACAACTGTAACAGCCTGATGAGATTTCATCGGAAATATATCTTCAAATATTCAGCAGATTTTCATCACTAAACAGAAAGCAAGCTTTTTTCTGTGCTTCGACGTCTGAACTCAAAGGTTGTCAGTCTCTTACAGAGTAAGGTTCCTACGTTTACATACAGATCGACGCGTTATTTTCATGACGCCAGCACAGTGATGAAAACTTAAACTTTACAATTCCCTCCACTGCAATGTTTAGGTATGATGTTAGGAGGAACCAAAAGGTATAACTATTTTACGTCATTTCATATCTATCATTCAGAAGACATTTTCGTTTGCCAAGAAGCACTTAAGGTCACTATCTCGATTTAATCGACAGCTATTTAACTCGTTCGTACAGGACGTCCTTTGGCGCGAACGGAATCTCTGTAAATGTGTTGAACGATTGTTGTTTGCTCTTCTCGCATACGAACTGCCACTACCGTTGCATTCTATTCTCGGTGAGTTTTTCGACTCATCGCCTGTCTATCTTTACCTTTTAGACCACCTTCTCAACGTTTCTCAAGTTTAATGGATTGTATAAGCAGAAAATATTGAAGACATGTCCGAGTAAGGAGGTTGCAGTATACATATTACGCTTTCAGGCCGTCCCCAGTGTAGGAATCTGGCTATTCACCAAGTACCACTTTGCTGTCATGCCTGGAAAGGGAAATCCCGCGAACCAACTCGTCAAACTGTTTCACATCTCATATCACACATGGGAGTTGTGTATAGTGCAATATACTCGGATTCATTATGGAACATTGCTGATTCTGATCTATTCAGAGAATCAAGTCGTCAGGTTGATCTCATTGACCTGACCCATATAGAAGGTATATGTTCACACTCGTCGATGATCCTACCTGATTCATTCAAGCTACCAATGACGTCTAAGTACGTATTATATGTTCACGCCAGTAGCTGCTCCACCCGATTAACTTGGGCTATCAGTGTTTATTTTGTTAAGGTCAATTGCATTATTTTTGAGATTGCCGTACTTTGTTTGATCAGTGTTTAAGGGCAGCCCTATCTTTCATCATTTTTCCTTAAGAGTAAACGGTAGTGACCATTTTCCTTCTAACACCAGCTACTGTAACCGTTTCCTTTGCTCTTACTCAGTCTGACCACTGTGCATTTCTAAATGTCAAAATAAGACATTCTTCTTCCATGTTCTTTCTTGAGTAGCTTATACTTCTTATCATTTCTCGATGCATGAACAATCCCTTTGCTCCAACCCAAACAACTACGATTTGTTTGAGTGAACCCAATTTCGTTTTATTGTCCCCCATCACTGAGCGGTGCCTGGTTGTCAGAGTTGTACCGGCACATCCTTTGTCTAATTTTTGAGGATTTTTCACATTCGAGTTGAGGTATTTAATTTTCATGTACACTCATCCAATTAGTGCCGTATTAAATCCAGTTTTCACGAGCGTCTTCTCATTAACCGTTTCGAAGGTAGATTATCTTCTCTCCCATTGGATATTGAAAAAGGCGTTTTTGGACTAACTGAGTACGCGTAACTCGCTGTGAACTTGGATCGTTAGCGAACGATTCAATAATCAACAACGTCCCAGAATACAGCATGCGTTCTCATTAAGGGCTACTCCAACCTGATTTACTTAAGCTATGAAAAATGTCTGAGTATGCATTCACACTAGTAGAAGCTCCAGTCTGGCTAACTTACGTCGTGAATAACGTCTTCAGGCAGTCTGATAGAGAACTTGCGGTTTTTTCATAAAACGAGGGATTCATTCATGAATGCACCCGGAATGATACAGAAAATTCCACAGAACTTGTGCAAATTCCACTCACTGCAAAAGAAACAAGTTTTGGCGGATTACGTGCAGTGTATTTAATTAAATTGCCGTTAGTAAGGCTAAAATAAAGAAATTGATATGATGAAGCTAATTTGAAGCATCCAGGAGGCTTTCAACGACAACGTGAGTGAACACAAACCTCAAGCGATGCAACACAGCCGTATTCAAAGCAAGCGAAACAAGTGAAACTCTCAATGCTCGTTTAATGAAGGCACAGAGTGAAACAATCGTGCATAAAATGGTGGTAATCGTGAACGCATTGTGAATAAATGTCATGAATTGATAACGTGTTTTAATACCACAGGGAGCGTGGTTGGTACCAGTCATTATTCTCATCTCGTTCGCTTATTGTATTGGGCAAAACCTCGGAGTCGGCCATATGTTTGCTGGGTATGCGCTAGAATCTCGTCTACCGACAATTCGAAACGTTCTTCATGAAGAGCAATCGAAACGTAGTCCCAACAGACATCGAACAAAGGAACGCAGCGGGGTTTGAAAACAAACCGTGTATTTCCAGCAATGGTTGAAAATATGATAAGTAATTCGCCCTAGCCTAGTCTGGAACCAACGGCGACCACCAAGAAAGAAAAAAGAGGCGCTACTTGAGCCACGGTCCATTCAGCGGCACTCAAACGCTTGCCAGCCGAAAAGTTCGTGGACCCTCCGAGTGTTCCGAACAACGCTCGAAAAGATTCACGTTGAACGGCTTCGAAAAAAAGAAAAGTAGGTGAGTCGATAGGGAAAAGAGCAAGCATTTGCAGTGTGCAATTAATTGCACGACTGAAGAAAGTGGCACTGAGTTCGCATCAGGCCTCCTATAACAGACGTACACAGAGTCACGCGTACGGAACAGACAAGCGGGAGAACACGGTTGCAGCTAGCATCTTTAGAGAAGCCACGCGACCGCTGGAAATTACATCAAACTAGCAGATGCTTCAGTCTCATTCGCTCAGGCCATGAATAACGTCTGAGTATGCAGTATAGGTTCACACTAGTGGCTGCTTCACCCGACTGACTTACACTGTCAACAACGTCTCAGCATGCAGTATGCGTTCACACTAATAGCCGCTCTACCCGGTTAAATTAAGCTATGGCTAGCGTCCGAATATGCAGTTTATGTTCAAGAATGCTAGCCGTAGAACGTGAGTTAGCGAGCTGTCGTGTTAGGGGAAATTATTTTCCTGCAATCAATCATTTTAGTGGCTTGGTAGCTGATGCAGAAATTGAAATCGTTGAAATCTGCGTCAAGGCTTCATATCTGTTTGTTTTAACTGACCATTAATTAAAAACCAATTTCTCGTAGTTAGTTTTCGAAAACTGGTGTGGCTGCTGTTGTTGTGAATGATTGCGTGTGTGAATGTTATGACAAGGATGCTGGTTTTGTTTTTAATGAATGAATATGAAGAAAAACCTCTGTTTGGAGCGTTCGGGGCACAGGGTAATCATCATATTGGACTTCGTTAGTTTTCATATTGATTGGAAGATTCTTCTCCACCGCCACGTATAATTGGCGTTATGAACATCGTAGTGTGATTGGCTGAAATCTATGGCCCCTGTGATCGGTGCACACCTTGATATCAACCGCTACCGTATAATGTTCCGTATGAACGACACGCGACCTCAATCCGGTTGGAAAAATGCAGTACAGTGGATAAAATTTACTTCTGAAGATTCTCGACGATAGAGTGGGACATGATACCCTTCTCTTATGCTGTTCCATATACATCGAAGGTTGAGACAGCCATATGAGAGCGTGTGGGAACTGGTCCGGCAGACTAATACCCAGTCTCTAATCACTATCAAAAACCAATTGCCAATGAAAAGCAATAACTCAGCGCGTTGACCCCCGTGTATTTATATCGACCCTGGAAAATAGTGTACCGAGAAGCAAGTCAGGCTGGCGAAGCACGGAGCGAGTTGTCATTGTTGCCCCGCGACGGATATTACAAATGGAATAGCTTGGTTGAAACAAAAGTAGGTGAAAACCAAGATCATTAAAAATGTATATGTGAATGCGACCATCGAAATAACATTTGTTATAGTCGCTACATGGCTGTCCCACAGAAGGGTAGTAAGTATTACACTAGCCTTTGTTATTCCGGAGGGAGGGGGAAGAAAATACACATATCATGTCTTTCTGCATTATCACAGTTACAGGGTTATACACACGATAAATAATGACATGGAATACAGAATGTCAAAGTTCATGAGAGGGTCGGTCAGAAAAATGACCGCTGCGTCGTTTGTTTTGTTATCAAGTCTTTAGTGTTTTTTCTTTTTCGCAGCGGGCTGCTCGACCCTAAAATCTTCAGAGAAAATGGGGGTAGGTTTGTCCAATGCTGTACGATAGGTAGCTGGAGTTGTCTCTCCACGCACCATGTTCGAACAGTTCGAAAATGGGAAAACACTGTGAAGTACCCCCAAGTCAGGCGAAAAGGCGCAACTCACCACGTTAAATTATCCGATCTACTAAATAATTTCGCAGCCGACGAGTTTATAGACCGTGTAATTTTAAATGCGACTGCTTTCGGTTTTTTTGTTCTTTTTCCTCTTTTTATGCCACCGTCTAAATTTGACAGACTCAAGAATGAAGAGAGTTAGCATACGAACATACCTAGTCCAGAACAACGCCGTTTTGTTTGTAGACCTGACAACTCATGAGATAACTACAAAGGCACGAAAAGTAACAATTTGTGTTGTTAACACACTGGCTTGCGAAGCTCCTTACCAAGCCGACTATGCTCAGAGGTAGAAAGAGCAGGAGTTGCGGGATTTACAGGGTGTTCCGGGGCAGAAATGTTTTTTCAGGCACACGGAGTGGTGTGCCTTGAGAAGTGTTGCGGAGGATCATTCTCTCTGACGATGTCAGAGGTA